>JAGEOH010000301.1:0-15000 GCA_032207245.1 Pardosa pseudoannulata | reverse complement strand
GGTGTATTTAATTTCGTTTTTATAAGTATTATCATTGCGGGCTTAACCCATATATTACCTTTCAACTAAATATTTCTGAAAATTATTAAAAAGTTATATATATCATTAATATGGTGTCACTAACCATACTTTTGGAAAAATATTTTTTATTTTTTAAATAATCATTTGTCCTATAAATAGGACAACGGTCCAATACGCTACAAAAATTGAACTAATATCACTTACATTGCATTAAGCTGATTGATAGGTGAAATTTGGGGAAAGGCTCAAAGTCCAGCATTGCATTTTAAGAACACTGTTGTTGGTTTTCTCTTACAGTTCTTGAACTACTATCTTTGGTAAGAGGTAATAGAAAATGGATATCCGCTATAAGATACTAATATCCATAATTTATATCCAAAATCCATGGAAAAAATAATCGGGATTGGACCGTGTTCCTAAATTTTAGGACACCTTTTTTATGCTTACAATATACACGTCTAAAATATTTTTTTCAACAAAAGCTTTCAGCTACATCATTATCTTTGTTTTTAAACCTCAAGTAATCTTCACAACGTTTGAAAAAAAATAATAATAAATATAAAATTAAATATTAAAAAGTGAAAATTTTTAAGGGGTTGCTGAAAATAAATTTTACAATACAATATAATTTGATTTCTCAATTATTTTTTGTTACTATGCTAATGTCAAATTATTTATAACTTTATTATTAAATGCAATTTTATTTGATGTCCTGTTTATAGGACAGCGGTCCAATATGCGTTAAGATGCAAAAAAATTCTTTTTTCTTACACCATTTTATGCTACCATTTGATAACGCCGCCATTTTGCTAACGTTTTGGTGCTCAAAGGCAAAATAGTGGGATAACGACGTATATTGCATATAAGTCGTCATGCAACTTCAGTTACATTAAATAGTTGGATTAGCCTAAACTTCAGTTAAATTAAAGAATAGTTATAGAAAAAAGAATAATTAAAAAGTAAGTGGAATAAGTATTCCGCAGTCCTACACTCATAAAACAGCAGTAAGCTATACATTCAATGTGGATTAATCTAATGAAAATATTATAGATGAAAAATAGCCTTGTTCTATTAAATTAACTTACAAATTTATAGTAACTCTTGAAATAAATCTATTTTTTCGTCATTTTCCTATTGATGATTTTTTGTTTTAATATTTTAAATATAAAAAAAGTTTTAAATATCCTAACCTATTAAAATGAGGACGTTTTCATTTAAAATATTTCAGATATTAAGTAAAAACAAAATAAACAGAATATGTTGACCTTCTTTTTAAAATGTGCTTATTTATTTTCTATCTATTGAAATTTGAAATAAAATATTAGTTCTAAATAACAAAATCTATGACAAAAGTTTTAATTTGAGACATGCCAACTATGAAATAAAAACAAAATTGTTTGAATATGGCTAGTTTATAAATATTGAAAAAAATTTACTATGATAAAACAGACATAATACTTTCCTAAAAAAAAAAGAAATGACGCAGAAAAAATTAATCTATAAAACAGAGTTTAGATCAAACTAAACTTCCCATGTACGCATACGTTGATATATTTGTTTTAATATTTTAGTCCTACAGGCACCAAATGTCCAATGTAATGACACCAATAATGAGAATCCGGTCATTATTTTTCACGCTAACTCAAAAGTAGAAATGAGCTTGCCACAATATTAAACCCATGTTTTAGTCTTTTTTTCATTAATATATTTACAACCAATTGGAATATCGGAACGCGAAAGGCCGAAATAACTTCCTTATGCAATGACAGTGCAGATGCATTATAGACGCCGTTATTTTTTTCGGCAAATTTGGCGCTTTTGGTGTTTATATTGGTCGATGAGTGGGTTGGTATGTTTGCTCTGACTTTTGGCTGTGACGTATGGTACCTCTAATTTGCATCTTAGCTGTTCTATCCAGTAGACTAATTCAGTTTGTATTTTTTTGTTCTTATCATTTTCTGGGATTTACTAATTTAATTATGGTGGGTGTAGTTGTTTTCGGTTCTTACTATTTTTGAAATTGTTAAAAAGTATCAGGATATTCTAAATCAAACAAGATGCTTTGGTTTGGAACATTTTTGTTTTGTTCTTATTTTCTGAGATTTAGTAATTTAATTATGGCGGGTTTTTTTTCGGTTCTTACTATCTCTGAAATTGTTAAAAAATATCAGGATATTCTCAGGTGTGAGGTGGGTTTCGCATTTCATTCTAAACGCGTGTAGAAACAACGGTATTCCAAATCTAAATTACGATATTTTCCAGATATAAACCATGCGCAGCAATAATATGGCTTTTTCTCAGAACGCAATTATCCGAAATCTGTGTAAACGTCTCAGGCGGGATGGCTTCAGATGCAGAACAGATGTACTGTTCCAGTTATTCAGTTTTTTCTGGATAGTGCCGGTATATCTGGTATTTTAAGAGTCCCCACACACAAATATCGTAGTTAAGATTTTCCAGATTGCAGTTCCATCTGTTGTGAAATATTGTAACTAATTTTAAAGTTTGTCTGCCTAAATATTTACTATTGTCCCAAGTATATTTCAATGAACTATGAGTTTCTATCACTATCCGTTTAATATTTATTGATTTTTCAAAAATATCGGTCATTTTTTAAACACCCTTTATATACATAAGTAGAGATGAAATGTACAAATATGTAGCAATGAATGCAAAACAATCATAAGCCTATTCTTATAACAAAAAAAAAAAATAGGCACATCGTTTTGAGTCTTGATATATGAGTATGTCCTGTTTGGATAATTCTGTTAATGACTAATATCTTCTCAGTTTTATTTTAAATGATTCGCCTGCTATGAAATGATTGAGCTATTTTCACAATGCTACAGATTGGGGAGGTTTTCTTTCCTGCTTTACGGATATATATTGGATATATTTGTATCTTATTATATTGTGGATACATTAACCCTTTATCTGCCAATGTTCCAATAATGGAACAGGAATTTTAAAATAAAAAATTCACATGTAAATCATTCTTAACAATATCGCTTTTACATACAATTGAACATGACATTATATAGTATTTTTTACAATAAGTTTTATTTTGTTTAGATAATTTATTTTTTTACATTTTTTTTTAAATTTTACTATATTTTGTCAATTTTATTCTCTTTTACAATTAAATTTACAAAAATTCTAGTTTGTATGAAAAAAAGCAATACTTTAAAATATATCATTAGACGACATATCCTAAGGAAATACTACAAAAGAAAAATTTTGTTTTTAAATTTTAAAGTTAAAATTTACGTTTTTCTGTCTATGTTCCATTATTGGAACATTGACTTTTCAATGGTTCATTTTTGATTTATGTGCAAAAAATTGTATGATATTGCAAACATTATTTTCTTTTGCATTTTCTTTTTGATAAGAATAGCAAGTTTTCTAAAGAAAATAAATAGGTAAAGCTGCAATACTTCGAAAGGATTATAATATTGGCACTTGACATTGATGTTCACTTTAGTAAAGTCCTAACAATAGAAATATATTCTCTTTGATAAGGTGGCTGAACATGTGTGTGTGTCTGTGAGGACGGCTTTCACCTGTGCCTTTGAAGATAAATTTCACATAAAAGGTGTCTTATTGCATATGTTTGCTAAAATAGTTAACTGTCTCCTTTGATATAGAGTTTTTCTTGGACGACAATGAAAAAATGTATATGTGTGCTCTCTATGTTTTCGTGCCGAACGCTGGCCGATTGGTTAGGGCGCTGATCGTCGGTACCGGAGTTCGTGGGTTCGAATCCCACTATGGCATGGACGTTCGTAGCCGTTCGGAATCGGCTTTAAGCAGTAGGTCCCGGTCTCATTAGTCCTCGTGTGCAAAACTGTAGATCGTAGCGCTCCAAACCAAACCAAACTCTATGTTTTCGTTTATAAAGTTTTCATAAATTTAACACCATGTTTGAAATATGCCTTACAATACAAGACGCTCTGGCCTTTCTAAAAACTCTTTCGGATTATAGTTGGAAAGATTTAGATATTTGATAGTTAGAGCCCAATGTTTTTTTAATTACTACCAAGAAACAAAAAAATGTTAATAAAACTTATTATTGTATGCTCTATCGAAATTTTTATTACATGGTGCTCAGATAGCTCTCAAAAAAGGAGGTTCAATGAAAGGCGTCTTAATAGTAGTATATATATATATATATATATATATATATATATATATATATATATATATATATATATATATATATATATATATATATATATATATATATATATATATATATATATATATATATATATATATATATATATATATATATATATATATATATATATATTGTTCCGTGCCGGATGCAAATTTAAGAAGAGCTCCACCTAGCGAGCCTTGCTGGAAACAAGCAGTGCCGTAGTCAAGGCGAAAGCCTGAAGGGCATTCAGTTACGCTACCACTCACTTCATGCGGTGGTGACCTATTTTAGCATTAGCGTTAAGAGCAACCATTTTACACTCCCACCCATTTCACGCGGTGGTGACATAGTTTATCACGAATTGATTGATTTCATGTATTTGTGTGTTATGGTGTTGTAAATAAAATTTATAAGCAAAAATATTACACTCCATTAGATAATTAAACAAACCCAGCGACCTCATTTAATATTTTGGTCCTAGGAAGCCGAAGTAGCAATATTGAAAAGCTAAATAAATCAAAAGGAGCCGTAAAAGCGGCTATAACTAAACTGGAACTATTTATCGAAGAAAATACCGATATTAAGGGTGTAAACATCAGCCAAATAGAAGTGAAATTAAAGCGGATTGAAAGTTTGCAAATGAAGTTAGAAGAACTTCGTGAAAAATATTACGAGCTTCTAGATGCTTCGGATATGGAAGAAATTGAAAAGAATATATAATCTGCCAGCGAAAGGCTTGAAAATATTGAGGTAAGCCTTAGAACTTTATTGACTTTAATTGTTAAAGACTCTGATAATAATGATTCTATAAAGGTGAATACAAATATAAGTGAAGCGAAACCGAAGGTACGCTTACCTGAAATACCATTGCCTTCATTTGATGATTCATATGCTGAATTTTCTAATTTTAAAAGAGAATTTACTAACTTAATAATTGATAATGATCCATTAAATGATACACAAAAACTATTTTATTTAAAGGCTGCCTTAAAAACAGAAGCAAAACAATTGGAATCGGCTGATGATGATTTTAACTCTTTATTTCAAGCATTAATACAAAGATATGAAAATAAATGTCTTTTAGTGTATTCTCATATTGCTGAAATTCTTAATTATGAAAAAAATAATTACGAATCTTCTAGACTTACGTAGTTTTATTGACTGTGTTAATAGAAATATAAGAGCATTAAAGGTTCTGGAGTACAAGCATAATACTTTATCAGAAGCTATTTTAATAAATGTAATTGTGCATAAGTTGGATAAAGAATCACAAAAACAATTTGAATTATCCTTGGAATCTACAACTGTTCCTACTTTTGATTACTTGGTTTCATTTTTTGAAAAAAGATGCTGTATGCTTCAAAATGTGGGTAGGGTATCTATTAATTCCAACACAAAACCACAAAAGGTGATAAATAGGCCCAATTATGTTTCTAATAAATCGAAAGCATTTGTGGTTAATAACTCTAATAAAAGTAACATAAAACTTTGCATTTTATGCAAAAAAAATCATCCATTGTTTAAGTGTTATGTATTCCGGAACATGAGTGTTTCGAATAGAAAAGAATTAGGGAGTAAAAATAAACTATGCTATAACTGTCTTCGATTCCATTCTGGTCAGTGTAATTAGAAATTGAAATACCTGATGTGTCATCAATTGCACAATACACTTTTGCATGAAACAAATAATACTTTGGATTCGAGAAACGATAAGGAAGGAGAAGGGGAGCTTCTCTCTTCTGCCCTCCCCCTTAGTGTAACGGATTCGCAGGCGCTGGCTTCGGGTGCAACATTGTTTACAGATGGCTCTAAAAAAGACTGTGTTTTGTTAAATACAGCAATAATATGTATAAAAAATTCAATGGGAAATAAAATTAAGTTAAAGGCCATCCTGGATAGCGCTTCGACTGTAAATATTATAACTAACGAGGCAGCTGAGATTTTGGGTTTAAAGAAAAAACAATTTAAAGGAAGTATTTCTGGAATAAATGGTTTAAACCTACAAATAAGGCACATTTTAAACGCTGAACTTTCTAATGTAACAGAAACATTTTTAAGAAATGTAGAATTTTTAGTAATTCTTAAAATTACAGATTATGTTCCAGCTACAAAATTGGATATTTCACAAATTTCTATTCCTTCTTACATTGAATTGGCAGATAATAAATTTGGCATTCCTTCACGAATAGATGTTATTATAGGCAGTGATTTATTTTTTGATATTTTAAAGGGAGACCAAATTCGTTTAGAAAAAGGGAAATGTATTTTACAAAATACAGAATTTGGTTATTTAGTGACGGGTTCACTTCCACAATTAAATAAATCCCATTATTGTTGTTTTTTGGAGGAATCTAGTTTGGATAAATCATTTAAAGAATTATTTGAAATAGAGTCATTTTCTGGAGATCATAAAGAATTTGTTAAAGGTGAGGAAGAACTGTTTTGTGAGAAACATTTTACAGACACTTATAAAAGAGATGAAACTGGTCGATTTATAGTACAATTGGAGCGCCGTAGCTCAGAGAGTGGACTGTAAGAAATGATCAACACGAAAAATTTAATTCCACCAGAGAACATTTATTTTGAAGACGCCATGCACACTCTACATAATCTTTTGAAGTTTACACGAACACTGGTATTTTTCCCTTCATGTGCAACCATGGCAACGGGTCAGCAGACGACAATAAAATAAGAAAAGCCGGTTGCCAAGAAGGAAGAAATTCTCTGAGCTGAAACTCGGGAGTCACGACAAAACATACAATTACCGATTAAAGAAAATGTAGAATTAAATTTTTGGGTCCATCCAAGGAATACGCTATTAAGAGACTGAACAATCTATGGAATAGATTAGATAAAAATAAAATTATGGAAACTTTATATCGGGAATGTATGGAAGAATATGAACGTTTGGGTCACATGAAGGAAGTTACAACTGAAAGGTTAGATTTAGTTTCTTATTACATTCCCCACCATGCGATTTATAAACCTGAGAAGACATCAACTCCTCTTCGGGTAGTTTTCGATTCTACTGCAAACATAGCTAGTGGACATTCACTGAATTCCATTCTTTTAAATGGTGGTACAATCCAGCAAGACCTTTTTTCGATTGTGACTAGATTTCGAAATCATAAATATGCCTTCTGTGCGGACATTACGAAAATGTACCGACAAATTCAAGTGGATACTTGTTAAAGGCATTTACAAAGAATCGTATGGAAACCAAATAAGGATGCTCCTATAAAGGTGTACGAATTGTGTACAGTCACTTATGGAACTGTCAGCGCGCCTTTTTTAGCCACACGGACGTTGAAGGCTTTAGCTGATGAAGAAATGGAAGAATTTCTGGAAGCTGCTGCCGTAATATCGAAAGACATGTACATGGATGATTGTCTATCAGGAGCGTGCTCTCTTCAAGCGGCTCAAGAGCTGCAACGTCAGTTGATCCAAATTTTGCAACGAGGAGGTATGGAGCTGCACAAATGGGTTTCAAATCATCCCGAATTATTACAAGGTCTGAATATACATTTGATGAAAACTCCCTACATCAAACACCTGTGAAAGCCCTGGGTATGCTGTGGGTATGCTGTGCATTCAGACCAATTCCTATTCCAAATTAATATGATTGTTAAAGATACCTACACTAAACGTGAAGTCCTATCAGAAATAGCTAAGATATATGATCCACTTGGGCTGCTTGGACCTATTATCACGAAAGCCTAGATATTTATGCAGGAGTTGTGGTTTCTAAAATTAAATTGGAATGAGCAACTCCCACCTACTTCTCTGCAAATATGGCCGAATTTTGTGTCAAAATTAAGTGAAGTTAATAATATCCTTATTCCTATATATGTGCTCGAAGATAATGCAGAGACAATTGAACTTAATGGCTTTTGCAGATGTCTCTGGTAAGACATTTGGAGAAGCTATTTACATACGTTGCCTCTCAACGAATGGAAAATATAGTTCTAAACTCTTATGCAGTAAATCAAGGGTAGCTCCCCTAAGGCCAATGACTATAACTAGATTGGAATTATCTGCTGCATTACTTCTATCTAGATTGATGAACAAAGTCAGCTTCCGATCCTCCAGCTGTGTATTGATAAAGTTTGGCTTTGGATTGTTACAAGTTAAAAAGTTTCGTCGCAAACAGAGTGACTGAAATTCTCTCCTTGTCAACTAGCTACCATTGGAATCATGTATCCTCCGAAAATAATCCTGCGGACATTATTTCCAGAGGTTCTTTTGCCAGTGAACTCATAAAAAATCCACTTTGGTGGTGTGGACCAGAATTTTAGTGCCAATAATTAAAATTAGTGACTATCAACAGGAATTAAAAAACTCTAGTGAATTAACTCTAGTTACAACAAACTCTGATAACTTTTTTGATTTATTTTTTAATATATCGAATAATTTTTTAAAACTAATTAGAGTGCTTAGTTTACATTTTAGGTTTGCAAATAATTGCAAAAATCCGCTTCAAAGGCAGACAGGTAATGTTACCATTGAATAAATAGAAAAATCAAAAACTACTTTGCTTAGACACATTCAGGGTAGATATTTTTCAGGAGAGGTGTCTTCATTGCAGGGGGGTTTGCCTCTTTCGTCAAGTAGTAAGTTAAAATATTTTGGATTCATTTTTAGATAACTGTGGTTTACTAAGAGTTGGAGGTAGAATAAAAAATGTCAACTTAAGCTTCAATCAAAAACACCCATTATATTGCCAGCAAAAATAATTTAACTGAAATCATCTTTAATTATTTTCACATAAAAGAATTTCACAACGGCCCACATGCTTTGTTAAACTCTGTAAGACAAATTTATTGACCATTAAATGGTAGAAATATTGCTAGAAGAATAGTTCACAAATGTGTAACTTGTAATAAAATAAACCCTGTAATTTCACAACAGATAATGGGTGATTTACATAATGAAAGAATTAATATTAATTTTACATTTAACTGTTACGCTATTGATTATTGTAGTCCATTTTTAATAAAATACTAGCAAATATATATATATATATATATATATATATATATATATATATATATATATATATATATATATATATATATATATATATATATATATATATATATATATATATATAATGTCAGGACTTAATTTGTAGATTAATTTAAAAAGATTCTTTATACTGAGAGTGAAGCGGAGTGAGGAGTTAGCCACATAAATACAGCTCACGCCCAGTGATCTAGAGCAGAGAGCAGTGTGCACATTCCACGGACAGAGCTGTGGCTACCCGAACCAGCTAAGCCTGCCTTTGTTAAAAGTTGGGCGCCAATGTGCGACGCCATTGAAGATGATTGAAATGTAGTGTGCTATGAGATTTGAATAAAGATATGAAAATGATGTCAGGACTCTAGTGTCTTTTAGTGGAACACTGATAATAGTCGGTAAGATCGTTTAAGTTTGCAGGAAAAAAATATGTTGTTTATATTGAAAGAATACAAAGAGAAAAATCTAATGGAGCTTCTGTTCATGTTGAATTGTTTTCGTTTTACTGGAAAAGATTTTCCTTTCAACTTCTTGCTCTGGGGTACAACACTGTTCCAGCACGTGTTTCGATGATTATTCCCTCGCCTGTTTTTGACTGTTAAACATGTATTTTAGCTTCTATTAAAGAAAATTTGATGTCGACACGGACTTGTGTGCTTCTCTTCATAGGGACATGAATGATAGATTAATTAGGCATCTCCTTGTTCAGCAAGCCCGGGCAAGTAAATGCAATAAGGGCTTACTTGATATGACCGGATTAATTTTTGCTGTGTTACATTTTACTCATTGAAATGCGGTAATAAAGCACGAAAAAGAGGCATAACACATGAATAACTTAGTACCAGTATTATTTTCTAGTATACGGATAGTAACATTTTAAACGAGTGAAATGCACAGCATTTTCACCGGGAGGCTGATCAAGTATTTCATCTGTGCACTGTTATATAAACAAAAAAATATTTTATTTTACTCATAGAAATGCGTTAATAAAGCACCAAAAAGAGGCATAACACACGAATAACTTTGTACCCAGAATTATGTTTTAGTATACGGGTGGTAACATTTTAAACAAGTAAAATGCACAGCATTTTCACAGGGAGGCTGTTCAAGTATTTCATCTGTGCACTGTTATATAAACAAAAAAATATCTTATTTTACTCATAGAAATGCGTTAATAAAGTACCAAAAAGAGGCATAACATACGAATAACTTTGTACCAAGAATTATGTTTTAGTATACGGGTGGTAACATTTTAAACAAGTAAAATGCACAGCATTTTCACAGGGAGGCTGTTCAAGTATTTCTAGCATCTGTGCACTCTGCTATGGTGTTTATTCTCTGGTATAGCGTTTACTGTGGAAGGTGGGGTTTTCTATGGGGAACTAGGAGTCGAGCAAAACATAAAAAGGTTTGTACCTGAAAAAGAAACCCATAAAAAAGACAATAAAAAAATATTATTTGAGTGGGTGACGTATAGTAGTAATACGCGTTATGTCCTTAACTCAATATTTAATATATAAATTGAATTAGTTTAAATCTTAACGTAAAAAAACACAATAGGCAATAAAAATAAAAGAGAGAAGTTACTGAATTAATGGATTTTATTGACATTAATATAATTTTTAAAAAATTAATAGAAGACAATTGATTGAATTTTTTTAAACATAAAAATTAATAAAAAAGGAGAAAACAAAAATAGACTAAAAATTAAGACGATTATGGAGGGTGAAACTCTGAGCTCCTCTTCTTGTTTCGGGATCCAGGTTTCTCTCTCTCCTCCATCCTGTCTGTTTTGAGGAGAACCGCCAGTCTGGGAAGCAAGTCAAGTCTAAGTGCAAGATCAAGTCTAACTGAATAGTCCCTCTTGTATCTCCAGGGCTGAAAAGGCTGGCAACCACTGATGACTGGAAAACTCATCAACATTCCTTTTGCCTGGTGACACGGTGGAAAACCGCCAAGCGCAGGTCTAAAACATGCCAATGTGTGGAGTGGGGATATGTCATATCATAGAAAGGGCGAATTTATAAAAATATTGCAATGCAGCGTTATCCGAGGGGATCGCCAAGTGACGCTCCTGGCTCAGCCATCTAAACACAAGGCCTGAGAGCTGATTTTCCAAAAACCGGTCACGTGATCTCTCAAAGGCAGTATTCTATTTATTCTGTGGGTGCTTGTTGATTGCTTGCCTATTACTTCTTTTGAAAAAAAAAAACTAAGAAAGAAATTTATGAAAGTAAAATAATGTTTGCTTTAAAATATGTACGATAAGTAGCAATTTTGCTACTGTTTCTCCTATTATTTTATGAGCTGTTTTCTAATTTATATCATAAGAATGATGGTAATTCTTAAATTCGACACTTTAGAATGGTTCAAATGTTTTGTTATTAGTATGTGCTTTGTATCATATTGTATATTATAACTGTCGTTTTAAAAATAAGTTTCATTTTATTGTTAGATCTCATTAAGGAATTTATAATTATATAATACAACATTTAAAATCCGTAAGTTAAATACATTCTAAGTTATGTTAAAGTTTCGTTTTTGCTGTGTATTGCAACTTGGCTATTGTTCATAACTCACAAATTACAATTTCTCTTTTATCCTAAAGGAACACTATTTATTATTACCACAATAAAAGATTAACGTATCCTTACTTCATTTATTTATAATGTGTTTTTAAGGGGCTTTATTAATAAAAGTTGATGTACAACTTCTTTCCCATACTACAATAGCAACTGGGAAATTTCTATATAGAATCAATGTTATCTGCACTTTAAATTGTTTCTGATTTATCAACTTCATATTTTTTACGTCCTGAGCTCTTTTTCCAGATTTTCATATTAACTTTCTACAATTTAAGATTTTGAATGTCGAAGCGTAAATAAGACATATATGTAATAAAAATTAAACTACCAAAAGAAAATTTATAAATGTAAGAAAAAAAATTAATCTAAAGTAATCGACAGAAGCAATGTTTTTACATATTTTTATTAAAAAAATATAACCTTTATTCAATGCTGTACTATTTTATAACAGGTAAGTTCTCATATAACCTGTAGAAAAGTAATTAAATAAACATGCTTAAAGTTTTTGAATAGATATGTCTAACAGCCAAAAGTAGAAAAATCCCATCTAAATAAAATTTGCAAGCTGTTATAATTATATAAATAAATTTTAATTAATAGATGCTTTTGGTAGAAGAACTTAAAAAAACTATATTTACACTTAAAGTTACATTTATGTATTCAGATATTTACAAATGTATTATTAAAATATAACAGTAATTTTATAGCAAATGATAATCAACTCAGTCACTTAACCATATTTTAAAAATGTAATAGATTATATAAATAGGTCTTCTAAATTATGTTTGCATGATTGTCTACTTCACTTTAAAAATATAATTTTAATTATTTATAAAATATTTCTGAATAACTACTCTAAAAAAGTGACTGAAAAATATATTGAATAAATTAAGGAAAAAAACAATAAGAGAAAAAAAAAATTCTTAAATATTCCTTGTAACAATGTTTTTACTTTTTTTCTCTGTACACTATTGAATTATGTTTCATTGTTTATGTAGTACAAATCAGTATCAGATGTTATACGTAAATAAAACTGTAAAAATTTTGCTTCAGCCTAATAATTTTGTATGAGTTTCGGAAATTTGTCAGTGATAAATTGTCCTATGATTTCATACTAAGGCAGTATTTTTTAACACTGCCTTTAATATAATCCTTAAGGATTTTATTTAATTTAACTTTAATGTGATCCGTAAAGAATCATATTTTATGAATAAAGATTAAGACATTTTATTTCCATGGGACCATTTAATAAAATGTAAGTAAAAAGAAAATATAAGATGCCAGTTGTGTAATTGTTTGCAAATGTAATTTCTTTGCTTAAAATTTTATCTATGTATCATATCTGTTTTCGTGTAGTGTATGAAGTTATTTTGGTAACTAAAATTTAAATATAAATTGACACACAAATAAAATATCTATAGCAAAATAATTTTCTACTAATAAATATTCAAGTTAATGAAATAATTGAATATCTTTAGTTTATTTTTTGAAAAAATATTTTGATGAGTAGTAAAAGGCATAACACAATTTACTTGAGGATTATAAGAAGGAAACCGCCTTCGGCCGCCGCCATTTTTTTAAGTGCGCAGGCCTTCTATATAGATGGCTGTGCTCCTGGTATGTGTGATGTCATCTTATTGAATATCCAGAGCGGCTTATGTGATAAAAAAAAATAGGTTTTTCGCCTCACCAACGTGATAATTGGGAGCATGGCAGGAAAGTTACAAACAGGGAATTTTTAAAAGAAGCCTATAGAAGTAATGGAAACTAAATGGAACAGAATTAAAATTAACTAAATGGAACGTTATGACATGCACTATTATATAAATAAAAATGTATTTTATTTTACTCAAAAAAATGCAGTATTAAAGCACCAAAAAGAGGCATATCACACGAATAACTTTGTACACAGAATTATTTTTTAGTTTACGGGTGGTAACATTTTAAACGAGTGAAATTCACAGTATTTTCATCTGGGGACTGTCTAAGTATTTCTAGCATCTGTGCACTATTAAATAAAAAATATTTTTTAATTTACTCATAGAAATGCTGTAATAAAGCAACAAAAAGAGGCATAACACACGAATATCTTTATACACAGTATTATGTTTTAGTTTACGGGTGGTAACATTTTAAACGAGTGAAATGCACATCATTTTCTCCTGGAGGCTGTTCAAGTAATTCTAGCATCTGTGCGCTATTATATAAACAAAAATATGAGTAAATATATGCAATACAAATGTTTAAATCCATCTGTTTAAATAAAAATAAATGAGTGTGTATCAGAAGATTTCAAAGAGCCTGAGAACGTGACTCACAATTTTTTGGAACGCACACCTGTTTTGGTTGTCTTATTTAAAGACTATGGTATAGTCACCACCGCAGTTGAACTACTGTTGTAACTGGCTTACTACGCTCTTGTCAGGTAAGAGGATTTAAGTTGTTCAATAGATGAATTTTTAAGGTGCTGATCTTCAGTGGTGGAGTTCATGTATTCGAATCCCACTATTTCATGCATGTTAGTTGCCATTTGGAATCCGCTTTAAGCAGTAGATCCAGGTTTTATTAGCCCTAATGTAGCAAAAAAATGAGACAGCACTTCAAAACAAAACAAACCGAACCAGATTGTAGATGTAAGCTGATTCAGCTCGGGGTTTGTAGTGCTTATCGTCTCACATCGATATGTGGAATATCAGAATTATGGTTTGGGCGAACATAATGGTCAAAGAAGCACTGATCTCTTAACTAATGGCTAAGCACCCAAGGATTCGATTTAAACGTGATAACTGGTCTTAAAATCGTATATACTTCTAAAGTTTGTCTTGGTTCTATACATATAAATCACATAGTCTGTCAAGATTGCCAAGGTGCTCTTATTTTAATGGAATGTATGGAATGCCCTGGTGCTTATCAATTTCAATTAAAAATTTTTATTCCAGTCTTTACATAATAAATATATTAAAACCTTAAAATAAATTCAAAAATATTTTTTACTAGAATAAAAATATTAATTAAATGAATTCATAGAGTATCGTGAATAAAATACATAAAATAATTTTCGAAAGAGAAAATAGAATAGGATATTATCGCTTTTTCTTGGTATGCCCACTAAATTGGTGTTTAGTTAGATATTTTTGGTCGTTTTATTGAAATGAAATCTAACACTATAAAGCCGATATAATGAGCTTCCCATTGAATCGTAAAAAAATATTTCATACA
>JAGEOH010000300.1:0-59000 GCA_032207245.1 Pardosa pseudoannulata | reverse complement strand
ATATATATATATATATATATATATATATATATATATATATATATATATATATATATATATATATATATATATATATATCTTTTATTTGTATATTTTAAGTCTAAATTGTAGTGTTCTTTTATGTGCCGTATGTTAATGAGGCTTTAGCCGCGCCCTTTTTACTCTCCAAATGTAAGTTTTGATTAAATTTTGTCGAACAATTTACTTATCATATTTCTGCCAGCTTTATATTAAATTTTATTACTATAATTTATATAAAAATAAGTTTTATAAACAATGTCTATTTATTAAGTCAAACTTCATATCTTTCTTTGATTTTTATCGATCCATTTTGTAATTTCACATGCATTTTCAATTTAAATTTACACATGAATAGAATGTTTATATTTGTTAAGAATTTTAGATCAATATATCATGCTTTTGGATACATTGTGACTGAATATGTCTTAAGTCTTATTTAATGTTTCATCTTCTTCTTGGTTTTCAATTTTTAAATGTTTTTTTTTTTTTTGCTTTGATAATTTTACTGGCCAGTATGGACACTTGTTTATAATCATTCCAATTTCGTCTATCAAACCTTTCCTTCATATGTTCTATTTATGTTTTCGATCTAGTACAATATATTAAGAATTAATAACTTTAATTCCTATTGAATATAATGTTGTCATTAACTATGTGATTTCCATGATATTATAATTGTACTAGACTATATAACGTCATATGACGGAATCAGTCAAATTTTTAATTTTCCAGAATTGTAAAGGTACCCTATGAGGCAGGTTTGTTTTTTGGCTGAGAATTATCTATCGACAAATTTAATCGATTAATATTATCACATATGCACCTAATCTATTATTTAAACCAAATATAAAAGAAAATTATTGACGTAATATCTAAGTTTTTTCATAAAGCGTATGGAAATCATGCAGAAGATATTTAAATAATATAAAATAAATAATTAAATCAGATAGTTAAAGGAATGACATCATAATGCTAGAAAAAATATTGCTATTTTTACCTATAAATTGATAAATTTAATCGCCTGTTCTTAAAATTTGGCGTGATATAGTGACATTAAACATTAAAAAAGGGGGACGGGGTGGATTTCGAACGTTTTAAAGAGGATAGTATTTTTCGCTGTGATGCGAAGCTTATTCATACTAATTTATTTTTGAATCGGATCTATAGTTTAGGAAAAAGTAAACTTTACTCGCTTTTAATTTATCTAACTCATCAAAAATCCAATATGGATGCTCTATCCATTCCAGGTCAAACCGCTTCATAAATTCGAGGACAGATAACTTAGGCTATTATTACATTACGAGAAGAAAGTTAAAGAATACAAAACATGAAATTTTTTATGTGGACTTCCGTACAACATTACGTGAATTTAATAAAATTAAAAAAAAATAAAAATCATAAAAAGTTGAAAAATAGTAAAAATTTATTTTAAAGATAATAATTCAACAATAGAAATAAGAATTTAAAAGAAAATACAAAAAATATAAAATTAATTAGAGATTTAGAAAAATTCGGCGGTGTCGGGGACACAGCACATGATCCAATAGGGAAATACTCTACCGAACGCGTCAAGCTTACATATAGTGAATGAACTAATTAAAGTATATGAGGTCGAGTATAAACAGTCCAGAAATTTAAATATTACGCTCCACCCCCACCATCATATCAAGAATGATCGGGAGCAGACTGATAAAATAAAATTTCTACGGATTTAGAACACTACACACTATTGAACTAATAGAAGTGTATATTTAATATTTTTTTATAATAAAAAAGTGGTAATTACAAACTTTAAAAAAAAGAAAGGACATACATTCAAAAATTTGATGTGGTGCTAAGTTAGAATATAATACTCCGCTAGTCAAACAAAATGATTAAAATAAAACTTTTCTCTCACTCCTAAAAACGAAAGAGAGCATATCTTTTTTATGAAAAATTCTAGACTTTTGAAAGGAATGACCATCTGCCTTAACTTTCTGTCAAATGTTACGTTTCGAAAACCAAATTCCAAAGACATCTAAAAATTTTAAGCAGAATTAAAGCAATTGTTTAGTAGCGAGCAATAAAAGATTGTCACCTAATACCTTATATTTTTCTTTACATGCTGTGAATTTTTCCTTGTCATTATTATTAAGCTCCTCCTACCTGGAATTGATATAAATAACCGGTGGATCTTGCTTTGATATCATGAGAGAGTTCGCACCTGGTTTTTACCCGCTTCGGACGTGTTTCTCATTCGCTCCTCTTCTCCGACGTTGCATGAGTGACGGCTGCGCTGCTACTCCGACCGCTGCTTCCGCTCGCATGATGCCGACCGAGGGTTCTCCCTCCAGCCACTGCCTTTCGGATGCTGCTTCAAGCCTGACTTCATCTGCCTGTTCTTCAACTCTGCCGAACCTATGGACTTCTCTAAGATCGCTGATATTGTCGACTCTGCTAAAGGACCCAATGCGTTCGACCGGCAAATTATCAAATTGATGAAGAAGGGTATGCTGACGCAGGAAGCCACGACGAATCAATTCCTCAAAGAAAGACCTTACATTGCCTCATACCTTGCAGGTAAGCACAAAAATGATTGCGAGCAACCCTCCACTTCTATCATAGGAACGCCTTCAAAAATGTCTAAAACTGACTTCCAGCTCCCAGCTCCTCGCCATACGGCTAAACGTGCCTCTTCTAATACTAAAGTTGAATCAGCCAAAATTGTCTCGGATAACAAGTTCTCTTTACTTAAGGAGAAAACTCTTTCTGGAAATTTGCCATCGACCTCTATTTCTTTCGAACTTAAGAAATCGAAAATTAAACCTATTTCCATCATTAAGATGGAAAATTATCGTCAGATTTTAGCTGAAATAGCTGGTCCCCACAACGAAAGAAAATTCCATGCAAGGGTTGGTGGCGAATTTATTCGCATTGATCCAAAAACTGAAGATGATCACAGGGCCATCTCTAAATTTATTGTTGAGAATAAAATTGAAGGATTTATTCTCCCTTTGGGTACTGTTCGGCCTCATAAAATAGTGATCCGCGGCCTCCCCAGTGATATACCAGTGGATGATATCAAATCCGAACTATCTAAGTTAGGCTTCCCAGTTGTCAAAGTGGCTCAACTTATTAAACGTAAAACCCAACTGCCAATGCCACTATTTCAAGTTCAACTCACCCCTACTGATGTTGCTAAAACTATTTCTGATCTTGATTCCCTGTTTTATATCAAAATTACAATAGAACGCTATAGGGCACCCGTTAAGACTCAGCAGTGTCACAACTGCCAGCATTTCCATCATCATAGTGATAACTGTCTTGTGCGGTCACGTTGCGTCAAGTGCGCAGATTTTCATAGTACGAAAGATTGCCCCTTGGGAACGGGGAAAATTGATTCCCCTAAATGTTGTAACTGCGGTGGTTCTCACCCCGCTAGCTACCAGGGCTGCCCTAGATACCCTAAGGTAAAAACTGTCATCAATTCATCTGTACATGCAGTTCCTAAACCTCTATCGAAGTCTTTCGCTCAGGCGATCTTGACAAATGTGACCTCAGCACCAGTTACTGTCCCATCTCAGCCCACCGCTATAGCTAATTTTCAAAATTTTAATTCTGATAATATTAACTCTTTTACTAATTCATCAAACCAACTCAGCGATATTCTTAACGTATTAAACGAAATCAAAAGTATGTTGGGAGTTCTAGATTTTAACTCAATTAAAAAACATCAAATGTAATATGGCCAGGGCTAAGACCTCTGAGGAACGCTTATTTGCGTTCTTCTCGGGCCTTACCCAGGCCCCCTCCACTAGTCCCTAATTTGATTTTTTGCTAGATTATTTATATCTGTTGCATGGTTATTTATTTCTGTTGTAACTTTAATGTTTTTTTATTACATTTCTTATGTTTTATTTCATTTATCACGTAATTTTGTTTGGATGTCCCTGGCCACTTAATTATTTTTTTTTGTCTTCTATCCTTAATTTTTCTTTTCATTTTTATGCGTTTCTTTCCCCTTTTTAGTTGTTTATTTTTGTGCTCACTATTAGAATTCTCTGGATTAGAGGGCTCGGCCCAGGAAATCCAGTTGACCTTCCATCCTGAAGATCCTGAAGATATGTGGGACACGTTACACGCAAACTATTCACGAGGGGGGATACAGCTGTTTAGCTAAGGCTCCCCGAACAATGTTCAACTCAACCCGTACGCTGTGTTTGGCATTTCTACCGATCGGACAGTCAGGGGCTACAAAACAAGACTAGCGCCTCCGTAACACAACATCATAAATGCACCGGCTGTATAGCGCATGCGCAGTTGCTCTGATAGCTTTAAAGATGGGAGATTTGGCGAGCGCGGGAGATAAGAAAATTAGGTTTATCGTACCTAAGATGATGGTTGGAATATATCCTCCTCAAATGGCAAAGAAATTTACATCATAAAAATACAAAACTGAATGCAAATGCCAAGTTTTTTTTTGCAAATATTGCAAGCCTGCATTCATTCATATATTTGTATCTGTCCTGATTCTGAAATTAAATGAAACATGTGCAAGCATATTCATTATTTTTGTAGAGTAAAGGATAGAGAAAAAAATGAAATTGCTATTGCTAGGGAAGACATTGGTGAATTAAAAATTGATGAAAATAATGAGTATGAGGTATTGGTGAAAGAATTACAAAAATATGTGTCTGATGCTTCATGTTCAGAAGAAATTAAGAATGCAATGAAGTTGAAATTTATAAATTATGTTGATGCTGAGGAATTTAAACTTATAAATTCAAAGCTTTTATCATTGGGATTAAAATTAGATGCAATTCGCAGAATAAATGCCTCACTCCCAAAATTACTGAGCCTGTGACAACACCAGCCAACAAAAATATTATAGCCCAACGCCGGTTATATTCAACCAAAAAGAAGCCCATCAGGAAAATAACAAAAATTCTCAATGCCATCAGATGCAGAATCTGAATCAATTGGAGTATCTTTAATTCTATAAATTCCATACATTAATTCAATAACATTCTAAAAACAAATTTCTTAACCCCTTAAATGGCTGCAAGATAAAATTAATAGAGCTTACAAATAATATTAATGGGGGGATAGTGTTACTCGAGTCCTTAGCATACTTTAAGCTACACGTGTCCTCTGGGTAGTGCTAAATGAGTAACAACTTTGTCCTTTTTGTTGCAGATATTATGAAGCATCAATTTGCCCTTTCCTTTAAGTTTTGTTTTACCATCATTAAAATAAGATTATGACTGTTTTTTACTCAGTGTGTAAACTGAGATACATTAAGAAGAGTAAAAATAATTATTCCTAAATAAATAAATTTCATACATAGTATTCTCTGAGTGTCAATTTGTAATTTTATATTTCTATTGATATTTGATTATTTTTGTTATTAATTTTGCTCAGACATTTATAAGGTTAGTAATTTTGATGAAAAAAAGAAACATTTTTTTTTTCAAATGTAACTGCATTAAATCAAAATTAATAAATTTAATTTTCAGCTTAGATATTGTTTATTTATTTCTCTGAATATTCAGATCTTTCTTTAGTGTGGAATTTTCTTGATTTACTTTTTTGTTTGGATATTGTGGCTACATATTTTCCATATTTATAGTGCCATAAACAGGGAAAGGGGCTGAAAACTCAAGTTGACCCTAAAATAAATATGTAAAGATTATAGATTAACAGATTTGTCCTTTTATTGTGATTAGATTTGAATTCATTACAACTTCAGAATCAGTAAATTAAAATAGCAGTCATAAAACACATTTTATTAAATTCCTTCACATTTTGTTAAACAATAATTTAAAAAATAATTAACTAAAGAACTTCACAATCTTATAGGTAAACAGTAGCTAAGAACACATTTTTCATCAATAAATTAGTGTGTAGAAAAAACTTATTTCTTTACTACATATATATTTGTGAAATGAACTAACTTTGAAGGTCATGTCTTGTTAATGCAATTAGAAAGACTACTATTTTAATGAATATTTTCATCTGTAAGATGTATGTCTGCTTTGCAACGATTTATATTAATAAATGTTAGTTATGCGTAATAATATAGATTCTTTTCTTTTTGGAATATTGGAAAATCTTTGCCAATATTTATAGGTGTAAATAGGAGCAAAAACTTTCCTATTGAAGCCCTGAAGTTCACAGGAAGCTTCAAATTAGTAAATAGTTTATCATCTTATTACCAAACAACTAAAATATCAACATTGTTAGATATTATTTGTAAATAGTTTGAAAAAAAAATGTGTTTTTTTATCAATTAAGAAGTATGGAAACAATTGCAACTTTAAAGAAATTCAAAATTTTTTAATTAATATGATATTTTTATGTACTACCGATTGCTTTAATTTCTTTTGCTTGTGCTGTGTTCGTGCAAGGTTACTCGTAGTTATGCTTACAAAGGCGACACAATTTTTTAATAGCTTTAGAGATATAAAATTGTATAATACAGAATATACTTTCTCCTATTGCCATTATTTTTATGGTTTGAGTAAATAAACAAAGATCTTAGAGACAATATCAGCATTTTTTATCTGTTATTTTATTTTGAATGATATTCCTCTTAAAACATAAACACTAACATCTAATATACATAAATGAATTTATAAAGGTCAACTGATAAGATATCTTTTCAGTACATTTTGATTTTAAAATTTTTTGGTATATGGTACCATTTTATACACATTGTTTTACCTGCAGATAATAATATATTGAATAAATTATAATATTAAATATACATTACCCTATACCAATAACATACAGTAACCTATAATATAAAATAAGAAGTAATGATACAATACTACTTACGGTGTGTCAAGAATATAAATAAAAATTATTATTGTATTAGGACTTAGTAATTAGACTGAACTTATATCATAATTAAATCAAATTTTATGAAGATTTAAAAAAATAGTTAAAAATTACCTTTAATCTGTACTTAAATTATTAAAATCTGGTATCTCATTTCTATTGTATAGGGATTTTCCATAAAGAAGATTTCTCCCATTTGACAACTCATAGCTCTATATTAATACAGCAACCCATACATAAATATATGTGTACAAGAAATTTTAAATAGTGCTCATGATTCCCCCCCCCTTTTGCTATTCCACTGTATGTTCACTATGAAAAAAATTGTTTCAATACATATTATGTTCAAATATTTATGCTACAACACACATGTCCTTTTTATATAAAATGCTGCTTGATAATAAAACAGTTTCATTTAAATATTTTTCTTGGACTAATTTACATAATTTGCGTAGTTTTCTAAAATCATAATTTTAAAATAAATTTCCAGTAAAAAATAATTTTTTTAGAAATTACCGATTTTAAAACAAAATAATAAAAACTTACAGAAATTCAATTTTGAAGCAAAAACTTTTTGCCACAAATTCATTTATGTGTGATTTCTAAATTAAAAAAGTGTTAACGTTTAGATATTTTCATATGATTTTTTTCAGACCGTTGTAGTGATCGGTATTACCGATTTTAACACAAGAAAAATTAAAGTAATAAAACATTACAAAAATGTTATTTTAAACCGAAATCACAGCAGGTGGCATGATCATAAATGTACCGGCCTTTTCCAGATTGGTGCACTTGTGATGTAAAAAAAGCTAGTGTTTACCCCAGCTACTTTCAAATGAAACAGCCTGTTTCAAACCAGTGCATTTATGATGTTCTAATCACCGGATGATAGTTCGCCAGATGTAGCAAATATTTGGTGCAATTTGATGCCGATACTTTCATGATGTTGAGTTACAGAGATGCTTTAGTTGGAGTTCAGTAGAATGACGTCCTCACCCTACCGTAGCAGGGTAAGAACTCTAGAGACAAGTTCTTCAAAAATTCATAAATTTCTTAATTAAAATATAAATATAATTTGTGATAATATTAAAAAAGTGGTAGTGTAGAACTTTAAAAAAAGAAGCTCATGTATTCACTAATTTGATGTGGCCTTATGTTAGAATATAAAACTCCGCTCGTCAAACAACAAAATGATTAAAATAAGACTTTTCTCTCACTCCTAAAAACGAAAGAGAGCATATCTTTTTTATGAAAAATTCTAGACTTTAAAAAGGAATGACCATCTGCCTCAACTTTCTGTCAACTGTTACGTTTCGAAAACCAAATTCCAAAGACATCTAAAAATTTTATGCAGAATTAAAGCAATTGTTAAGTAGCGAGCAATAAAAGTTTGTCACCTCCTACTTTATATTTGTTCTTTACATACAGTGAATTGTTCCTTGTCATTATTATGAAGCTCCTCCTACCTGGAAATGATATAAATCAGCTGTGGATCTTGCTTTGATATCGTTTGTAAATTTCGATTACTTTCCTGTTTAAGGCAAGTTATCATGATGCTTTTCCCAGTATTAAAAATAGAATAAAATGTGCAACAATATGTAAATTAAAAAATATATATTTAAAATACGGCATTTTACAGTAAAAAAATTAAAACCTACATAATAAACAATATGGTCGAAAATAAGAAATTTAAGAATTATATAATTATATATTCTAAGTATTAAATAAAAATAAATAAATTCCCATTCATAATTATAGAATGAAGCATTTAGTGGGCAGAAAAGAAATTTTACAGGACCATTAGATTTCTTATATGAAAATGGCCCGAGATGGAAAAAATGGGGATGAGATGAAGTCTTTCTGCCTCAGTCTTGCAATGTATTCCAGCATTTTCCTGGTTGGCCGAATCCCGTGTTCTGAGGATACTCATTTTTTACTGAGTGTTTATTTTTTTTTTAAATAGAGTTACAATAATTTACTATTAATGATTGTTATGTTTGGGGCTCCTAAGCAATGAATGCTACACAATACCTTAAAAATATAATTAATTAAAACACGATGCAGCAACAGTTTAAAAGTTAAAAATATAAATACAGTACAAACAAGTTGCAATTACAAGAAGAGTTTAAAAACTATAGAACTTTATTTCCTTGCATTGTGTATCGTAGAGTTCTTATATATATATATATATATATATATATATATATATATATATATATATATATATATATATATATATATATATATATATATATATATATATATATATATATATATATATATATATATATATATATATATATGTGTGTATATATATATATATATATATATGTGTGTGTATATATATATATATATATATATATATATATATATATATATATATTATATATATATATATATATATATATATATATATATATATATATATATATGTCAGACAACGAGCTCCAGTGCGATGTCATTCAAATTTGTATGTGAAGTAATATTGAGGGATTGTGCCTCATTAGATACTGCAGGTTTCGCATTTATTCCTGAACATTCAGAAGCCTTATGTCCAAAATCTTGGCATTTAAAACCTTTACTTTTATGCATGCAAAATTTCGATAAATGTCCTTTATTACCACAATTATAACAACGTTTTATATTTTGATTAGAATTATGCCGTTTACTATTAAAAGAATCATCGGGGTTTTCGTTTAACTTTTGCTTTATGTGAGTTATATTTAAATCGTACAATATCCTTTTTAGCTTTCTCATATATTTCCAGTTTATCTCTAAATTCACGTAAGTTTTTACATCCATATAAGAACAATTTGTTTTCTGGTCCATCGTTTAAACCATTTATTATATATTGTATTAAAGCGGCACCCAGATTACTCCACTCACGCATTGAAAAATAATATTCCTGTATAGTTCCTTTCACCGTTTACGTAACAATTCATGGAGATCTGCTAAATTTTAGTCAACTGCAAATTCTGCTGTTAGAGCATTTTTCAGTTAATCCCACGTAGCGATATTCAACTCACTCCGAATAAACAATAATGCATTGCCAACTAACGAACGTTTCGCGAATATAATCTTTTGAAGGTCGCTTTCGAATTGATTTAGCCACAACACCACATTCTCGTAACATTGACTGCAAAAATTAGGTATCATATTTTGAACATCACTAAATTTAATACTTTGAGACTGCTAACTCACATTTAGAACAATTATCTGGGGATACTTTTAAATTATGCATATTATTATTATGTACAACACCTTTTGTTTGCAAATTATCATTTTTAGACACATTTTTACTTCCATTATCATTATTAATAGCAACACTTTCGTTTTTATTATTATCAATAACGACATCGGCAGCGAATGTGTTAATAACACTTCTGGTTTCATCATTTTCATTAACAACACCACCGGTTTCACTATTTTCAATAACACTTCTGGTTTCAGCATTATCACTAATAACACTACCGGTTTCACTATTTTTTAAATTTGTACTCACCGCGTTGACGAATATTGATGAGGATATTACAAAAGAGAATTTATAACAGGTCCATTCGTCTCGTCAGGCTCAGTTCCACTTCTGAATTTATTGTAGGATTCTGTTTTCAAAAATATCTTCAAACTCTTTTGCTCCGAAATAATTTATTAAGACATGTTGATGGTGCACATTACACAAAACAAACAATAAAACATTAAATATATAATCGTTGTAAAAAATGGCGCGAGCGTCGAATAAAGTCATTGTTCAAAATACCTCCAGACGACGGTAGCGTCGTCGCAGCTCTATCTTCTTCTGTGTGCAAAAAATTCTGGCGACGGCAGCGCCAATGGCATCCTCGTGTCGGAGACCACATGTATGCATATAATCAACTTAACATTGTACTTCAAGAATAATAAAAATACTTCAGAACAAAATAAACAAGAATATGTATTTTCAGAACTATTAAATTCGTGCTTAATCACAAATTACTTTACACAAGAAACTAAATTAATAAAAGTTTGTTGAGTTGTTAAATAACATCTGCTTTCATTTCTTGTATATGTTATTTTTTCCCTTTAAAGCGTAAGTCAAATTTTTTTAGTTAAAATTGTGTCTTTGTGTTTGAATACTTTTACAGATTTGTAGTTTGTTACGTAATTATTTTTTATCAAATTATTGCACATGTGTACATGCGTCAAATGTAAGTCAACTTAACAATAAATCCAAATTTGAAGAGGATGTTCGTAGCCGTTGGAAAAAGGCTTTAAGCTGTAGGTCCCGGTCTCATTAGCCCTCGTTTTGCAAAAAGTAGACCGTAGCACTCCAAACCAAACCAAATTTTAAGTTATAATACCACGTTTTGTATGGTAGAGAAGAAAATATATTTTTAAAAAATACTTAATTATTCTTTATATTTTTGGGTTCCACACAAATAAAATCTATTACATATTTCAGGATATTTTTTTTAACGTTTATCACGTTTCTTAATATATATATTTAACCAAAAATTTTTTTTTCAAATATTATTGTAGATTACAAACATTTTTCTGAGATATTTTAATTAATACCTTTGTAAAATATTTTTGAAATAATAAATATTAGCTTTCTCTTTCGCAAATTCCTAGGATCTCGTGTACTATTCAAAAATCTCGATGCTTTTAAAAAATGAGATTAATGTAGAATAAAAAAAATTTATTGCGATGCAAACAAGAATTATGTTTTAAAAATTAAAAAAAGATTTTTTGAAAAATATCAGTTACTAAAATTCACATGCCTGTAAGAAAATCTTATTGACCTCTTGAAAACGGAATTTATTCTAAGCTTTGGTAGAATAAAGACCATGGGGTAGTTTGGATGAATAAAAAGTAATAAAAAGGAGAAGTAGTTGAGGGAAAATGTTTATGAGTTACACATGTGTTAATGAAACCGACAGATGTGAAAAAGGGAGTTCTTGTACTTTTGGTAAGTCACGTAAGATGAGAACTAAGATTTAATTAAAAATTTAAAATATGCAATTATAATATCATGCAAATCACATAGTTAATGACAACATAATATTCAATAGGAATTAAAGTTATTAATCTTTATTATGGTAAATTCCCAATTCCGGGGGACCCGCCGCCATGTTTTTGGCGCTATTTCTGTACAAATGAACGCCAAATTGTAGCCAATTGATGTTTACAATTTGTGTATTAAGTTTATACCCAATTTCAAAACGTATTTTGGGCAAAAAAAAATAGGTTTAAAATGTTGTTAAGCTGAATACAAATTTAAATTTCAGTTTTTATGTATTTAAAGGCGCTTTTGTACTGGTTATTAAACTAAACAGTGTGGAAATTTTGCAATTAAGCAAATTAAGCAAAATATAAGCATTAGTTGGTTATATTTAGGTATTTGTGCTTATAAAATATTTAGATATATTTATAAAATATAGTTGTTATTTAATGAAATTATTTTAAAACAATCAAAAGATTAAAAAGTAATAAAGTTCGATACAAATTACTTCTCGAAATTATTAGCTTAAAATGGAAATATAAGAACGGAGTAAATGTTTTAAATAAATAATAAATTTTTAGCTTAAAATTCTGAAGATAGTAAGGGAGTGAAATAATTTTCCTTATTTAAGTGAGGTAAAGCTCAACTTGATCTTTCGTAACAATAACAGTAGACGGTCGTAATAAAATTGCTTTTATTATTTAGCGTATCACTTTAAACAATGTATTACACTACAAAATAATATAGTTTAAAAATATTTCTTCTTGGTTTTGTATTAAATTAAGACCCAACTTTGAATAAAAAAGTTCAAAAAGCAGTAAATAAAAAAATATAAATGTGAATTATAACATCACTTGTTACTCTTCGAAAATTAAGCATAAAATATAAAATAAATAAAGCGCTAACCTAATTTAAGTATCCTGTGTTGTTGATGGATATACACGTTTTACCTGATTTAAAAAATCCTGAAAAGCATCTTCCGGATTTTCTTTCATTTTCCTCCACATAAATTCACAAAGGTACGAATCCAATTGATTCTCACACTTTCGAACTGTGCGGAGGGATCTCTTAATGGAGCTCCACAAGCCCTCAGTTGTATTGGTGTGAGCTCCAGTATTAAATTAAAAAAAAAATATCATTGGAGCTCAGGCAAAATGTGCAAACCTCCAGAGCACGGCCGAAATGGACAAAGATTTGAAATAGACGATAGAAAATCCAAATTCAGCGGTCTTGGAGTATTGTTAGTTACAAGAACCAATAAGGGTCAGATATTCAAATTACGTGTCATTTCCCCCAATACCCTAAAATAAACGTGCCGATTGACACCCCCACCTTTTTTAGAAGGGGGTGGGTGGAACAATCCGAAAAGAAGAGCAAGGTTGGCCAGAAAATAGGGTCCTAGAATTTGGCGATTTCTTCCACGCTTGGCGTCCCCACCGAACTCGGTTCCGCGGGCCCCCCGAACTGGGAAATAGCCTGATTGGGTTAAACCAGTGTCCATACTGGCCAGTAAAAGTATCAAAGAAGAAAAAAAAAAAAAAAAAAAAATTGAAAAATTGAAAACCAAGATGAAACATTAAATAAGACTTCAGATATATTCAGTCACAATGTATCCAAAAGATGATATATTTATCTAAAATTCTTAACAAAATATAAACATACTATTCATGTGTAAATTTAAATTGAAAATGCATGTGAAATTACAAAATGCTATCGATAAAAATCAAAGAAAGATATAAAGTTTGACTTAATAACTAGACATTGTTTATAAAACATACTTTTATATAAATTATAGTAATAAAATTTAATATAAAATTGGCAGAAATAGGACACGAAAATTGTTCCACAAAATTTAATGAAAACTTACATTTGGAGAGTAAAAAGGGCGCGGCTAAAGCCTCATTAACATACGGCACATAAAAGAAAACAATTTAGACTTAAAGTATACAAATAAAAGAGATATGTAAAAAAAAAGAATAATCAAATAATTTTATAATTAGTAATTAGTGTTCTGAAAAACACAGAATTAAAGAAACATTTTTAACTTGTTGGTAAATGTGTGATGCGAAGAGGCGGAGCCTAAGGGTGGAATGGGGGAACTCAGCATTCTGTACATGGAATGAGAAGCTTCACTCATAACAGATAAAGCAGCTTGCAATATTACTAAAAGTATTATTTTTTTTCTTAGAAATACATTTTACTGTTTAAATATTTATGAAAGAGGCAGTATCAGAGTTATCGTCTCGCATGAACACAGGCAGTGGCGGAACCTTTATTTGTGGAAATAAACATTTGAAACACGAGGAAAATGAAAAAAAAAATGTGTATGCTTACAAAATAAATAAATTATTAAACTTTTATTCCAGAAAATTTGTCATATTATAGAATGTAAACGTATCCCTTTTTAAATACTCTAACAGATAGTTAATGTACTGTATTATAGGTTGCACTTTTTGTTTTCGATCAAAGGGGCAAGCCCAAATATTATGACCAAAAACCGATGTATGGGTACAGAAGAAAGCCGTCTTGAGACTAGAGTTTGTGAAAAGTGGAAAAAAACCGATCCAGAGATGGTTTTTATCAATTCCAAGTTAGGGGAGCTGAATAATTATGACTAGGAACACTTCACAGCATAGAAAGAATAAATATAAGGGACAAACACAAAGAATAAAGAACAAACAAAATAAAGAACAAATATATAAATAGCGACAAACTTTTATAGCTCTCTACTTAACAATTCTGCATAAAATTGTTAGATGTTTTTGGAATTTGGTTTTTGAAACGTAACATTTCACAAAAAGTTAAGGTAGGGGGTCCTTCCTTTTTAAAGTCTAGAATTTTTCATAAAAAAAGATATGCTCTCCTTCGTTTTCAGGCGTGAGAGAAAAGTTTTATTTTAGTCATTTTGTTGTTTGACTAGCGGAGTTTAATATTCTAACTTAACGCCACATCATATTATTAAATGTATGACCTTTTTTTAAATTCACATAATTACCACTTTTTTATTTAAGATACAAATTTTGTATACTCTCTATGTGGTCGTGGTTACCACACACACAACTTATACATTTTCCATTTCACGTAGGGGGATACAGGTGTTTCGCTGAGGCGCCCCCGAAACTCCTCAACTCAGCCCATTTTCTGTGTGGGTATCGCAAAGGCTGTTGACCGCACCACCAAAGCCGTCTTAAGACCCCAAGCTAGACACAAACATTCGTGACGTCACACGCCAAGGCTAGAACGAGAACGCGAAATAGTATTAGTTTTGCGTATTTCTTGTTTACTCTGCTTAGATATATATTTTAAAGTAATATACTGAAGATATAAAATTATATATGCATTATTACATATTTAGACTTTAAGTAACGTTTTTAATTCTAAATTCTTTTACAGTTTCAGATGCAATTAAAATAATTATTAAAAGATCAATAATTATTAATAACTTAAAAAAGGGTAAATTATTAAAAAAAAGACCTTTTAAACAGTTTGTAGAGGAAAATGACATGAATATTTATATAATTATTAGAAAATGAAGTTGCAATTATTTAACAAACATTCTTAAATTTTAAATAATTAAGAAAACAAAAAGAAATCCTCAACATCTAAAATAGGAACAATGACTAAACAAAATGCTAATTTCTAGGAATTACATATTTTATATACTGTTAAAAATGTATATTCCAGACCATTTTTGGATTTATGGACCATGGTGGATTTTAAACATATTAAATTACTTTTATTAAATAAATAAAATTCCATTTAAAAGATTGAAAAAACACTAGTTAGGAATATACATTACTCACAAATATTACTTTTAAATGGAAGTAATATTTTATAGCAATATGTATAAATTGTGATATTTATAGGAGATATATAGTTTTAGATTATCACAATGTTCCTAATCAAATTTACAGTATATAAGATTTACTTCAAAATAACTTAAATATAAAAAATAAAAGGTGTATTAATCTTAGTAAACAGAAAAAAATAATCCAATTCTTCATGTTCATCTACTACCTCGGTGAAAGGTGAGCTGACTGGTTATATTAACCAATTCAACGAAGAATTCGATCCCCAGTGGGAATATTTTCCCATCATAAAAGACTTCCTGAACTTCGTCGACGAATTACTCAACGACCGGAACGACCACCATGAGGTAAGAGAATCACTTAATACTGTTTTTAGTGCTGTAAGATGTAATTCTCATAATATTTATGACTATTTAGATAACATGTATTTTAAAATGTTTTTCAATGCATTACGTGTTCAGTGACTCAGTGATCTCGTTTCACAGAACTTCCTGGGCCTAGCCCTCTAGTTCTGAGCTACATAGCAGATTATGCAAACAACATATGAAAATGATCTGGCTACTATATGGAACAAGAGGGATAATAATAATGGCAATGGATGCTTGAGTTTGGGCGATAAATAAATAAGTAAAAGTAAAGATTAAAGCAAAAATTAGAATTAAAGTACTTAAGAGTACTATGAGCATTACGTGCCTCCCCGATAATTACGGGCAGTTATGGGGCTCCTTAGCCAGAAGGCCTTATCCCCGATCGAAAGGTAAGAAGTAAGCAAGGTGAGCTCTGTTAAGAAAAATAAATTTAAATTTAGAAAGGAGTAATTTAGGTGCCGGTCATTAAAAGGTGGGTAAGAGAAATCGTAAGGGCTGGTGGTTGTAGTTCTTGAAACCTGCAAAATACTAAGCAGAGAATATTAATACCCTGAAAGAAAAGAATAATTAGTAGGCACTTTTAGGTTTTACACTAGATGGAGTCTTACGATCTGATAACATCAAACATCAAACACAGTTAGGTACAATTTCTGCTCCATAATAAAAAATACACATAAATATTTTTATTTATTTTTATTATTTTATAATTTTTATTTTCATTTTTTATTATTTTATATTTTTTTTTTTTTTTTTTTTTTTTTTTTTTTTTTTCTCACATCACAACACATCACATTTACATTACAACATAAAAGGGAAGGGGATGAAGTAATAAGAGCCGATAGGAAGAGATTAAGGTAGATTAACTATTGTCAGGAGATTAGTGCGGCGCGAGGCCTGCGTTTCTTAGAAGGGCTGTAGTGATCATAATCCGGAAGTTCGGCTATTATTTCATTTGGAATACTATTAAGGCTATTGTAAAAATTTTGTGATGATTTAATACAAGACTGTTTGAAAGTTAACATATTGAAATCACGTCTTATTACTTCATTGGATAAATATCGATGTGCGCCTCTAACTCGCCTCATGAATTTATTTTGTACTCTTTCAATTAAATTCATATTATACTTCGCGGCAAACGACCAGACCGGAGCTGCGTAAAGAGCGGTAGGAAGGACTATTGTTTTATATAAAAGAATTTTATTTTTATTACTTAAGTGTTTACTATTAAAAAGCATTTTTAAATTATCTAATTTTCCTATCATTTTATTTTTAACTTCCGTTATGTGAGGACGCCAGGTTAGTTTTTTATCTAATATTACACCTAAATATTTTACAGAGTTTTCCCAGTTAATTGCCTCGTCGAGTAGATATAATCTAGGGGGAGTTTTGTAAGTACGAGTAAAATAAATAGCATTACATTTAGAGGGGTTGACTTTAATTTTCCATTTAGTAAACCAATCTTCCAGAGTGTCCAGGTGTGACTGAATGTAACTAGCAACAGAGTTAACGTGTGGGGCTGCTGAAGCAATTATAGCCGTGTCATCCGCATACAAGGCTAGAGAAGTATAGTCATTTCTAGGAATATCATTAATATAAATATTAAACAGGGTGGGACCTAAGATGGAGCCTTGTTGAACACCTGCTGTTATTGATTTTAAAGTGGAGAAAGTGTTTTGTATGCGGACGGTGAAATGACGATCGCAAAGGTAATTGTGTAAGAAATGTATTAAAGCATCAGGCATTTTGAGCTGGATTAGTTTGTAAATGAGGCCTACATGCGAGATGCGGTCGAAAGCCTTTGCGATGTCTAAGAAGAGTGCACCAGTTGGCTTACGTGATTGTAATCCCTCGCTAGCGAGTTCCACAACACGAAGCAACTGATGAGAGGTGTTGTGCTGGTTGCGAAAACCAAATTGCTCCGGAATTAGCACATTATTTCCCTGCAGGAAGAATTGGAGGCGGTTATATATCACTCGCTCGGCAACTTTACTGAGGCAACTCAATAGACTAATTGGGCGATAACTAGCAGGAAAAGTTAGATTAGCTTTAGGTTTGGGTATAGGACACACTATTGCAGTTTTCCAAGCGTTTGGAAAATAATTAAATTTCATCATATAGTTAATTATTGCCGTTAAATAAATTAATATATTAGGAGGTAGGTTTTTAATGCATCTATTTGAGATTTCGTCTATTCCAGGAGATTTATTATTTTTAAGATTTTTAATAATTAAAGCAACTTCTGCGATAGTAGCCGGAGTTAATTCATTACTTGGAGGGTTACTAAGAAAATTATTTACTGTACTAATAACCTGGCGGTCGTGATCCTCGTCTTCTAAATCCTCATTAGGCGCAAATTGAGTTTCGTAAACTTCCGCGATCGCTTCTGCTTTACCAGCCGGATCGAAAGCTACACCATTTAATCCGTGAATGGGAGGTATGCTGTTATAACCATTACCCCTCAGACGCTTCTGAAATTTCCATAAAGAATTGTCCTCGGTAGTAAGGTTACTTATGAAATCTGACCATTGTTTCTGTCTATAAATTTGAATCTTTTCTCTGACAGTCCGCTTGAGAACAAAGTACTCTTGCCTGGATGAAGGGGTACGAAGGTATTGATAAAGTTTACGTGCTGCATTTCTATTATGAATTAAATTCTTAATATGGGTAGGTAATTTATGAACTTTAGGTTTTTTAATTATATGGGAAGAACTTTTCTTAGCTGCATTAATAGTTTCAGTTAAGTTAATTACAGCACTTTCTATACAATTAGTAGATCTAATACTAGGAAAAAATAATTTAGCAGAGGCAAGAGTTTCCTGGAACTGACGCCAATCAGTATAAGTGGTGGGCTCAGAAACTTGGGTAGTCAACTGCAGATCGATTGTCAGAAGAACTGGCAAATGATCTGAGTCAAAAATATCCAGAGTTTCAACATTACATTTAAAGGGGACATTTTTGATGAGAGCAAGGTCAATAGTGGAGGGACGTCCTGAAGAAAAATGAGTGGGGGTGGGGGGGTGAAGAAGGGTAACATCAGTATTATCGGTGACTAAATTTAGAAGCTCTCGGCCATAATTATTATTACTATAACAGTTCCAGGCTTTGTTATGGGCATTAAAGTCACCAGCCATAACAGAGTAATTAGAATAATTAAGAATTTTAAGAATATCATCTTTAGGGAAACCTCTACCAATTTTAAAATATGCATTAGTTATTAGAATTTTGTTATTGTTATCAGGCAAAACCATAACAGAGTCGGACTCAAGTACGTCCGAAACAAGGTCAGATACAGCATAGTGATTAATAGATCTTTTAATATAAATGGCAAGACCACCCTGGGGTTGTCTGCCAGCAGTCTCTCGATCCTTACGGTAAAGTATATAATTAGCAATGTTATACCTAATATCCGGTTTTAATTTAGTTTCCTGAATTAATACAATATCTATATCAGAATCTTCTAAATAATTCCTAAGTTCGGTAATTTTATTACCGAGGCCGTTTGCATTCCAAAATAAAATATTGAGGGTAGAGACACATTGATATTTAACCATCATGGGGTTTGTCAAAATAATTAGCTATAACTTCGAAAGCCATCAGGAGTTTTTGAATTGGATCATTATTTTCTTTCATAATTTTGGCTATTTCTTTAAACATATTAAGGATATCTTTAATATTATAGTTTTTAGTGAAGTCTACAATTAATTTAAATAATTCTCCTATACCTTCTGGATTTGAGTTATTACTATTAGAGTTATTTTCATTAGAGTTAGTTTTCTTATTAGTTTTACTTTTATCATTAGCAGGTTTAGCACTATTTGATTTTTCATTTTTCCTTTTATCATTAGGTTTTAAGCTGCTAGTTTCTTTAGTTTTAGTTGGGGATTGAGTTTTTTCTTTAATTGGGGTAGAATTTGAGGTTATTAAACTTGAAGTTGGGATAGCTATTTTAGGATTATTACCTGGTGCGTTATTTTTTCTCTGAGCCCAAGCATTGACTGCTGGAATAGGGGCAGGGGTGAAGCTTTGAGGATTTTTAGTTTTATTGTTTTTTAATTTGTTGGCAGGATGAGCCCTGCAACCTTTGAAGTTAGGCTGTATGATTTTCTCCACAGTTTGCACATTTAAAGTTTTGGGGTTCTATATTACATTCTCTAGCTAAGGTGATTTTTGGAACATTTAAGGCATTTAGGGGTTAAGTTGCAAGTTAGGGAAGAGTGACCAAACTCCTGACATCTATAACATTGGGGGATGCCTACATTATTATATTTTTCGAAATGTTACTGAAAGATAGTTTATAGTTTTAATTTTATTAATATTATCTACAAAAGCGTTTGAGACTACAGTAGCTAAGAATAATGGCATGGGCTTTTTAGTTTTACGATTTGTAAGATAAGCTATTTTTAAGGGGTTCGATTTTAACTTCTTTAAGGGCTTCCTCAATATCACTAATTTCGGTGTTTACAGGGAGGCCTCTAATAATGAATTTTTTTGGTTTATCAGATTTTAAGTCAAGGGACCTAACAGGGATTTTATTATCATTTAGATACTTTTGAATTTTCCTAAAGGAATCTAGACAGTTTGTAGTTATTTGGATTTTGTTTTTATTTAATTTAGTATTTATATTACTAGAAAGGGAGTGCAGAATTTTCAATAATTGTTTACAATTTGGTGGGACCTCAACAAATAGTTGGTACGGACTTTTTCGTTTAATTTCATTACCTGCAGTACTATTATTTAGAGCATTTACGTTAACATTAGCATCATTAGTTTTATTTACACTATTATTAATTATTTCATTAGTATTATTTTCATCATTATTTTAGGGGTTCCTCAACAGTTAAACATTCAAATCTATTTTTAGTTACAATAATATTTTCATTATCAGAATCATTAGAGTTTTTTCTTTTACGTTTAGCATTTTTCTTTTCAATAATCCTGAGACAGTCGTCGTTACCTCTAATCATTTCAACATTAAAAGCACTTAAATACTTATTAATAAATTTATGCATACCATTGAAAAACATTTTAAAATAGCAATTAGACATAAAAACATGGATATCATGACAACGGTTATCAATGCAATCAAAAATAGGTATTAAAGACTCTCTTACCTTTGGTAGCTCGTCGTCACGTTCATCAAGTAGGGTCTCCACGAAGGACAGGAAGTCTTCAATCAAGGGGTAATATTCCCAATTGGTATCGTAAGTCACTTTAAATTTGGTGTGGAAGGACACAACGTCGTCGATAATCGAACAGGTGGAAGAATTCGAGCAAATGCTCTCGTCGTCGTGAACAGATCCGTCGTCCATTGCTTCGGGCTCAGCATAAGCCACATCAGCCATAATCCAGTCCGCGTCGTAAACCAGGAGCACACACAAGAGAAAAAATATCCGTACAGCGACGGCAAGATCACCCGAGCCAAGCGGCCCAACACCACACACAGCACCGGATAAAAATAAGTAGCAACCGGAAACCACTAATCCGCAGGAGCGCACAGGATAACGTCCTCACTCTACGAAGGCAGAGGGGGAAGTCCGCCAGTGGTCAGGTAGTTAGAAACGATTTTTAAATACGAAGTAACCGCTCGCCTCCCCGATAATTACGGGCAGTTATGGGGCTCCTTAGCCAGAAGGCCTTATCCCCGATCGAAAGGTAAGAAGTAAGCAAGGTGAGCTCTGTTAAGAAAAATAAATTTAAATTTAGAAAGGAGTAATTTAGGTGCCGGTCATTAAAAGGTGGGTAAGAGAAATCGTAAGGGCTGGTGGTTGTAGTTCTTGAAACCTGCAAAATACTAAGCAGAGAAATTAATACCCTGAAAGAAAAGAATAATTAGTAGGCACTTTTAGGTTTTACACTAGATGGAGTCTTACGATCTGATAACATCAAACATCAAACACAGTTAGGTACAATTTCTGCTCCATAATAAAAAATACACATAAATATTTTTATTTATTTTTATTATTTTATAATTTTTATTTTCATTTTTTATTATTTTATATATATATATTTTTTTTTTTTTTTTTTTTTTTTTTTTTCTCACATCACAACACATCACATTTACATTACAACATAAAAGGGAAGGGGATGAAGTAATAAGAGCCGATAGGAAGAGATTAAGGTAGATTAACTATTGTCAGGAGATTAGTGCGGCGCGAGGCCTGCGTTTCTTAGAAGGGCTGTAGTGATCATAATCCGGAAGTTCGGCTATTATTTCATTTGGAATACTATTAAGGCTATTGTAAAAATTTTGTGATGATTTAATACAAGACTGTTTGAAAGTTAACATATTGAAATCACGTCTTATTACTTCATTGGATAAATATCGATGTGCGCCTCTAACTCGCCTCATGAATTTATTTTGTACTCTTTCAATTAAATTCATATTATACTTCGCGGCAAACGACCAGACCGGAGCTGCGTAAAGAGCGGTAGGAAGGACTATTGTTTTATATAAAAGAATTTTATTTTTATTACTTAAGTGTTTACTATTAAAAAGCATTTTTAAATTATCTAATTTTCCTATCATTTTATTTTTAACTTCCGTTATGTGAGGACGCCAGGTTAGTTTTTTATCTAATATTACACCTAAATATTTTACAGAGTTTTCCCAGTTAATTGCCTCGTCGAGTAGATATAATCTAGGGGGAGTTTTGTAAGTACGAGTAAAATAAATAGCATTACATTTAGAGGGGTTGACTTTAATTTTCCATTTAGTAAACCAATCTTCCAGAGTGTCCAGGTGTGACTGAATGTAACTAGCAACAGAGTTAATGTGTGGGGCTGAAGCAATTATAGCCGTGTCATCCGCATACAAGGCTAGAGAAGTATAGTCATTTCTAGGAATATCATTAATATAAATATTAAACAGGGTGGGACCTAAGATGGAGCCTTGTTGAACACCTGCTGTTATTGATTTTAAAGTGGAGAAAGTGTTTTGTATGCGGACGGTGAAATGACGATCGCAAAGGTAATTGTGTAAGAAGTGTATTAAAGCATCAGGCATTTTGAGCTGGATTAGTTTGTAAATGAGGCCTACATGCGAGATGCGGTCGAAAGCCTTTGCGATGTCTAAGAAGAGTGCACCAGTTGGCTTACGTGATTGTAATCCCTCGCTAGCGAGTTCCACAAACACGAAGCAACTGATGAGAGGTGTTGTGCTGGTTGCGAAAACCAAATTGCTCCGGAATTAGCACATTATTTCCCTGCAGGAAGAATTGGAGGCGGTTATATATCACTCGCTCGGCAACTTTACTGAGGCAACTCAATAGACTAATTGGGCGATAACTAGCAGGAAAAGTTAGATTAGCTTTAGGTTTGGGTATAGGACACACTATTGCAGTTTTCCAAGCGTTTGGAAAATAATTAAATTTCATCATATAGTTAATTATTGCCGTTAAGTAAATTAATATATTAGGAGGTAGGTTTTTAATGCATCTATTTGAGATTTCGTCTATTCCAGGAGATTTATTATTTTTAAGATTTTTAATAATTAAAGCAACTTCTGCGATAGTAGCCGGAGTTAATTCATTACTTGGAGGGTTACTAAGAAAATTATTTACTGTACTAATAACCTGGCGGTCGTGATCCTCGTCTTCTAAATCCTCATTAGGCGCAAATTGAGTTTCGTAAACTTCCGCGATCGCTTCTGCTTTACCAGCCGGATCGAAAGCTACACCATTTAATCCGTGAATGGGAGGTATGCTGTTATAACCATTACCCCTCAGACGCTTCTGAAATTTCCATAAAGAATTGTCCTCGGTAGTAAGGTTACTTATGAAATCTGACCATTGTTTCTGTCTATAAATTTGAATCTTTTCTCTGACAGTCCGCTTGAGAACAAAGTACTCTTGCCTGGATGAAGGGGTACGAAGGTATTGATAAAGTTTACGTGCTGCATTTCTATTATGAATTAATTCTTAATATGGGTAGGTAATTTATGAACTTTAGGTTTTTTAATTATATGGGAAGAACTTTTCTTAGCTGCATTAATAGTTTCAGTTAAGTTAATTACAGCACTTTCTATACAATTAGTAGATCTAATACTAGGAAAAAAAATTTAGCAGAGGCAAGAGTTTCCTGGAACTGACGCCAATCAGTATAAGTGGTGGGCTCAGAAACTTGGGTAGTCAACTGCAGATCGATTGTCAGAAGAACTGGCAAATGATCTGAGTCAAAAATATCCAGAGTTTCAACATTACATTTAAAGGGGACATTTTTGATGAGAGCAAGGTCAATAGTGGAGGGACGTCCTGAAGAAAAATGAGTGGGGGTGGGGGGGTGAAGAAGGGTAACATCAGTATTATCAGTGACTAAATTTAGAAGCTCTCGGCCATAATTATTATTACTATAACAGTTCCAGGCTTTGTTATGGGCATTAAAGTCACCAGCCATAACAGAGTAATTAGAATAATTAAGAATTTTAAGAATATCATCTTTAGGGAAACCTCTACCAATTTTAAAATATGCATTAGTTATTAGAATTTTGTTATTGTTATCAGGCAAAACCATAACAGAGTCGGACTCAAGTACGTCCGAAACAAGGTCAGATACAGCATAGTGATTAATAGATCTTTTAATATAAATGGCAAGACCACCCTGGGGTTGTCTGCCAGCAGTCTCTCGATCCTTACGGTAAAGTATATAATTAGCAATGTTATACCTAATATCCGGTTTTAATTTAGTTTCCTGAATTAATACAATATCTATATCAGAATCTTCTAAATAATTCCTAAGTTCGGTAATTTTATTACCGAGGCCGTTTGCATTCCAAAATAAAATATTGAGGGTAGAGACACATTGATATTTAACCATCATGGGGTTTGTCAAAATAATTAGCTATAACTTCGAAAGCCATCAGGAGTTTTTGAATTGGATCATTATTTTCTTTCATAATTTTGGCTATTTCTTTAAACATATTAAGGATATCTTTAATATTATAGTTTTTAGTGAAGTCTACAATTAATTTAAATAATTCTCCTATACCTTCTGGATTTGAGTTATTACTATTAGAGTTATTTTCATTAGAGTTAGTTTTCTTATTAGTTTTACTTTTATCATTAGCAGGTTTAGCACTATTTGATTTTTCATTTTTCCTTTTATCATTAGGTTTTAAGCTGCTAGTTTCTTTAGTTTTAGTTGGGGATTGAGTTTTTTTCTTTAATTGGGGTAGAATTTGAGGTTATTAAACTTGAAGTTGGGATAGCTATTTTAGGATTATTACCTGGTGCGTTATTTTTTCTCTGAGCCCAAGCATTGACTGCTGGAATAGGGGCAGGGGTGAAGCTTTGAGGATTTTTAGTTTTATTGTTTTTTAATTTGTTGGCAGGATGAGCCCTGCAACCTTTGAAGTTAGCTGTATGATTTTCTCCACAGTTTGCACATTTAAAGTTTTGGGGTTCTATATTACATTCTCTAGCTAGGTGATTTTTGGAACATTTAAGGCATTTAGGGGTTAAGTTGCAAGTTAGGGAAGAGTGACCAAACTCCTGACATCTATAACATTGGGGGATGCCTACATTATTATATTTTTCGAAAGTTACTGAAAGATAGTTTATAGTTTTAATTTTATTAATATTATCTACAAAAGCGTTTGAGACTACAGTAGCTAAGAATAATGGCATGGGCTTTTTAGTTTTACGATTTGTAAGATAAGCTATTTTTAGGGGTTCGATTTTAACTTCTTTAAGGGCTTCCTCAATATCACTAATTTCGGTGTTTACAGGGAGGCCTCTAATAATGAATTTTTTTGGTTTATCAGATTTTTAAGTCAAGGGACCTAACAGGGATTTTATTATCATTTAGATACTTTTGAATTTTCCTAAAGGAATCTAGACAGTTTGTAGTTATTTGGATTTTGTTTTTATTTAATTTAGTATTTATATTACTAGAAAGGGAGTGCAGAATTTTCAATAATTGTTTACAATTTGGTGGGACCTCAACAAATAGTTGGTACGGACTTTTTCGTTTAATTTCATTACCTGCAGTACTATTATTTAGAGCATTTACGTTAACATTAGCATCATTAGTTTTATTTACATTATTATTAATTATTTCATTAGTATTATTTTCATCATTATTTTGGGGTTCCTCAACAGTTAGACATTCAAATCTATTTTTAGTTACAATAATATTTTCATTATCAGAATCATTAGAGTTTTTTCTTTTACGTTTAGCATTTTTCTTTTCAATAATCCTGAGACAGTCGTCGTTACCTCTAATCATTTCAACATTAAAAGCACTTAAATATTTATTAATAAATTTATGCATACCATTGAAAAACATTTTAAAATAACAATTAGACATAAAACATGAATATCATGACAACGGTTATCAATGCAATCAAAAATAGGTATTAAAGACTCTCTTACCTTTGGTAGCTCGTCGTCACGTTCATCAAGTAGGGTCTCCACGAAGGACAGGAAGTCTCCAATCAAGGGGTAATATTCCCAATTGCTATCGTAAGTCGCTTTAAATTTGGTGTGGAAGGACACAACATCGTCGATAATCGAACAGGAGGAAGAATTCGAGCAAATGCTCTCTTCGTCGTGAACAGATCCGTCGTCCATTGCTTCAGGTTCAGCATAAGCCACATCAGCCATAGTCCGGTCCGCGTCGTAATCCAGGAGCACACACAAGAGAAAAAATATCCGTACAGCGACGGCAAGATCACCCGAGCCAAGCGGCCCAACACCACACACAGCACCGGATAAAAAAAAAGTAGCAACCGGAAACCACTAATCCGCAGGAGCGCACAGGATAACGTCCTCACTCTACGAAGGCAGAGGGGAAGTCTGCTTCAGGAGAAGGATACGAGAGAAAGAAACTCAGCAGACGTGAAGGTCAAACACGCCTCCCCGATAATTACGGGCAGTTATGGGGCTCCTTAGCCAGAAGGCCTTATCCCCGATCGAAAGGTAAGAAGTAAGCAAGGTGAGCTCTGTTAAGAAAAATAAATTTAAATTTAGAAAGGAGTAATTTAGGTGCCGGTCATTAAAAGGTGGGTAAGAGAAATCGTAAGGGCTGGTGGTTGTAGTTCTTGAAACCTGCAAAATACTAAGCAGAGAAATTAATACCCTGAAAGAAAAGAATAATTAGTAGGCACTTTTAGGTTTTACACTAGATGGAGTCTTACGATCTGATAACATCAAACATCAAACACAGTTAGGTACAATTTCTGCTCCATAATAAAAAAAAATACACATAACTATTTTTATTTATTTTTATTATTTTATAATTTTTATTTTCATTTTTTGTTATTTTATATTTTTTTTTTTTTTTTTTTCTCACATCACAACACATCACATCACATTTACATTACAACATAAAAGGGAAGGGGATGAAGTAATAAGAGCCGATAGGAAGAGATTAAGGTAGATTAACTATTGTCAGGAGATTAGTGCGGCGCGAGGCCTGCGTTTCTTAGAAGGGCTGTAGTGATCATAATCCGGAAGTTCGGCTATTATTTCATTTGGAATACTATTAAGGCTATTGTAAAAATTTTGTGATGATTTAATACAAGACTGTTTGAAAGTTAACATATTGAAATCACGTCTTATTACTTCATTGGATAAATATCGATGTGCGCCTCTAACTCGCCTCATGAATTTATTTTGTACTCTTTCAATTAAATTCATATTATACTTCGCGGCAAACGACCAGACCGGAGCTGCGTAAAGAGCGGTAGGAAGGACTATTGTTTTATATAAAAGAATTTTATTTTTATTACTTAAGTGTTTACTATTAAAAAGCATTTTTAAATTATCTAATTTTCCTATCATTTTATTTTTAACTTCCGTTATGTGAGGACGCCAGGTTAGTTTTTTATCTAATATTACACCTAAATATTTTACAGAGTTTTCCCAGTTAATTGCCTCGTCGAGTAGATATAATCTAGGGGGAGTTTTGTAAGTACGAGTAAAATAAATAGCATTACATTTAGAGGGGTTGACTTTAATTTTCCATTTAGTAAACCAATCTTCCAGAGTGTCCAGGTGTGACTGAATGTAACTAGCAACAGAGTTAATGTGTGGGGCTGAAGCAATTATAGCCGTGTCATCCGCATACAAGGCTAGAGAAGTATAGTCATTTCTAGGAATATCATTAATATAAATATTAAACAGGGTGGGACCTAAGATGGAGCCTTGTTGAACACCTGCTGTTATTGATTTTAAAGTGGAGAAAGTGTTTTGTATGCGGACGGTGAAATGACGATCGCAAAGGTAATTGTGTAAGAAATGTATTAAAGCATCAGGCATTTTGAGCTGGATTAGTTTGTAAATGAGGCCTACATGCGAGATGCGGTCGAAAGCCTTTGCGATGTCTAAGAAGAGTGCACCAGTTGGCTTACGTGATTGTAATCCCTCGCTAGCGAGTTCCACAACACGAAGCAACTGATGAGAGGTGTTGTGCTGGTTGCGAAAACCAAATTGCTCCGGAATTAGCACATTATTTCCCTGCAGGAAGAATTGGAGGCGGTTATATATCACTCGCTCGGCAACTTTACTGAGGCAACTCAATAGACTAATTGGGCGATAACTAGCAGGAAAAGTTAGATTAGCTTTAGGTTTGGGTATAGGACACACTATTGCAGTTTTCCAAGCGTTTGGAAAATAATTAAATTTCATCATATAGTTAATTATTGCCGTTAAATAAATTAATATATTAGGAGGTAGGTTTTTAATGCATCTATTTGAGATTTCGTCTATTCCAGGAGATTTATTATTTTTAAGATTTTTAATAATTAAAGCAACTTCTGCGATAGTAGCCGGAGTTAATTCATTACTTGGAGGGTTACTAAGAAAATTATTTACTGTACTAATAACCTGGCGGTCGTGATCCTCGTCTTCTAAATCCTCATTAGGCGCAAATTGAGTTTCGTAAACTTCCGCGATCGCTTCTGCTTTACCAGCCGGATCGAAAGCTACACCATTTAATCCGTGAATGGGAGGTATGCTGTTATAACCATTACCCCTCAGACGCTTCTGAAATTTCCATAAAGAATTGTCCTCGGTAGTAAGGTTACTTATGAAATCTGACCATTGTTTCTGTCTATAAATTTGAATCTTTTCTCTGACAGTCCGCTTGAGAACAAAGTACTCTTGCCTGGATGAAGGGGTACGAAGGTATTGATAAAGTTTACGTGCTGCATTTCTATTATGAATTAAATTCTTAATATGGGTAGGTAATTTATGAACTTTAGGTTTTTTAATTATATGGGAAGAACTTTTCTTAGCTGCATTAATAGTTTCAGTTAAGTTAATTACAGCACTTTCTATACAATTAGTAGATCTAATACTAGGAAAAAATAATTTAGCAGAGGCAAGAGTTTCCTGGAACTGACGCCAATCAGTATAAGTGGTGGGCTCAGAAACTTGGGTAGTCAACTGCAGATCGATTGTCAGAAGAACTGGCAAATGATCTGAGTCAAAAATATCCAGAGTTTCAAGCATTACATTTAAAGGGGACATTTTTGATGAGAGCAAGGTCAATAGTGGAGGGACGTCCTGAAGAAAAATGAGTGGGGGTGGGGGGGTGAAGAAGGGTAACATCAGTATTATCAGTGACTAAATTTAGAAGCTCTCGGCCATAATTATTATTACTATAACAGTTCCAGGCTTTGTTATGGGCATTAAAGTCACCAGCCATAACAGAGTAATTAGAATAATTAAGAATTTTAAGAATATCATCTTTAGGGAAACCTCTACCAATTTTAAAATATGCATTAGTTATTAGAATTTTGTTATTGTTATCAGGCAAAACCATAACAGAGTCGGACTCAAGTACGTCCGAAACAAGGTCAGATACAGCATAGTGATTAATAGATCTTTTAATATAAATGGCAAGACCACCCTGGGGTTGTCTGCCAGCAGTCTCTCGATCCTTACGGTAAAGTATATAATTAGCAATGTTATACCTAATATCCGGTTTTAATTTAGTTTCCTGAATTAATACAATATCTATATCAGAATCTTCTAAATAATTCCTAAGTTCGGTAATTTTATTACCGAGGCCGTTTGCATTCCAAAATAAAATATTGAGGGTAGAGACACATTGATATTTAACCATCATGGGGTTTGTCAAAATAATTAGCTATAACTTCGAAAGCCATCAGGAGTTTTTGAATTGGATCATTATTTTCTTTCATAATTTTGGCTATTTCTTTAAACATATTAAGGATATCTTTAATATTATAGTTTTTAGTGAAGTCTACAATTAATTTAAATAATTCTCCTATACCTTCTGGATTTGAGTTATTACTATTAGAGTTATTTTCATTAGAGTTAGTTTTCTTATTAGTTTTACTTTTATCATTAGCAGGTTTAGCACTATTTGATTTTTCATTTTTCCTTTTATCATTAGGTTTTAAGCTGCTAGTTTCTTTAGTTTTAGTTGGGGATTGAGTTTTTTCTTTAATTGGGGTAGAATTTGAGGTTATTAAACTTGAAGTTGGGATAGCTATTTTAGGATTATTACCTGGTGCGTTATTTTTTCTCTGAGCCCAAGCATTGACTGCTGGAATAGGGGCAGGGGTGAAGCTTTGAGGATTTTTAGTTTTATTGTTTTTTAATTTGTTGGCAGGATGAGCCCTGCAACCTTTGAAGTTAGCTGTATGATTTTCTCCACAGTTTGCACATTTAAAGTTTTGGGGTTCTATATTACATTCTCTAGCTAGGTGATTTTTGGAACATTTAAGGCATTTAGGGGTTAAGTTGCAAGTTAGGGAAGAGTGACCAAACTCCTGACATCTATAACATTGGGGGATGCCTACATTATTATATTTTTCGAATGTTACTGAAAGATAGTTTAATAGTTTTAATTTTATTAATATTATCTACAAAAGCGTTTGAGACTACAGTAGCTAAGAATAATGGCATGGGCTTTTTAGTTTTACGATTTGTAAGATAAGCTATTTTTAGGGGTTCGATTTTAACTTCTTTAAGGGCTTCCTCAATATCACTAATTTCGGTGTTTACAGGGAGGCCTCTAATAATGAATTTTTTTGGTTTATCAGATTTTAAGTCAAGGGACCTAACAGGGATTTTATTATCATTTAGATACTTTTGAATTTTCCTAAAGGAATCTAGACAGTTTGTAGTTATTTGGATTTTGTTTTTATTTAATTTAGTATTTATATTACTAGAAAGGGAGTGCAGAATTTTCAATAATTGTTTACAATTTGGTGGGACCTCAACAAATAGTTGGTACGGACTTTTTCGTTTAATTTCATTACCTGCAGTACTATTATTTAGAGCATTTACGTTAACATTAGCATCATTAGTTTTATTTACACTATTATTAATTATTTCATTAGTATTATTTTCATCATTATTTTGGGGTTCCTCAACAGTTAGACATTCAAATCTATTTTTAGTTACAATAATATTTTCATTATCAGAATCATTAGAGTTTTTTCTTTTACGTTTAGCATTTTTCTTTTCAATAATCCTGAGACAGTCGTCGTTACCTCTAATCATTTCAACATTAAAAGCACTTAAATATTTATTAATAAATTTATGCATACCATTGAAAAACATTTTAAAATAACAATTAGACATAAAAACATGAATATCATGACAACGGTTATCAATGCAATCAAAAATAGGTATTAAAGACTCTCTTACCTTTGGTAGCTCGTCGTCACGTTCATCAAGTAGGGTCTCCACGAAGGACAGGAAGTCTCCAATCAAGGGGTAATATTCCCAATTGCTATCGTAAGTCACTTTAAATTTGGTGTGGAAGGACACAACATCGTCGATTATCGAACAGGTGGAGGAATTCGAGCAAATGCTCTCGTCGTCGTGAACAGATCCGTCGTCCATTGCTTCGGGCTCAGCATAAGCCACATCAGCCATAGTCCAGTCCGCGTCGTAAACCAGGAGCACACACAAGAGAAAAAAATAACCGTACAGCGACGGCAAGATCACCCGAGCCAAGCGGCCCAACACCACACACAGCACCGGATAAAAAAAAGTAGCAACCGGAAACCACTAATCCGCAGGAGCGCACAGGATAACGTCCTCACTCTACGAAGGCAGAGGGGGAAGTCAAACAGCACTGTTGCAGAAAGTTTTAGAAAATATGCGATCCAAACGAGAAAATTTAGGCCAATCAAATTAGAGCATATAACCAATGGCAATCTTAGCATTTGACCCACCAAAGTGTGGCCGCGAGAAGCGATGCTTCAGGAGAAGGATACGAGAGAGCGTTAAGAGGGGGGAGAAAAACATAAGAGTGGGGCAGGATCCAGGAGGAACCAATAGAATTTTAGAACGGGGAAATAACTGACGAATAGAATTATTCGTAGTCCTGGGCTAAGATGGCCATCGGTCTTTTGCGATTACTAGAATGTGCATAGTCATATTGAGCTAGTTCTAAGAGATGATCAATGCGGAGATTTTTATTGAACTTAGTAGCAAGAATTTTAAGAAAATTTGGAAGAGAGGGAATGTTAATTTCTTTACGAATTTCCCTATTCCTGAAATACCAGGGTGCATTAGTAATCTGCCTAATAGTGACATTTTGAGCAGCAGCAAGAATATTAATATTAGAGTCAGCCGCGTATGACCATGCAACACTCGCGTAAGTTAATTGAGGACGAAGGTAGGATTTGTAGATGAGCAGTTTATTATTAGTGCTTAATTTGCTGTTTCGAGCAATTAGGGGGAAGAGTAGTCTTTTAGCAGCTCGAAACTTTGATCTAATTTTGTTTATGTGGGGGGCCCATGAGAGGTTTTTATCTAGAGTGACACCAAGATATTTTACAGTATTAGACCAAGGGATACGTGTGTTCTCAATGGTTATGTTGAAGTTGTTGTAGGTACTAGGGCGTTTGGAAGTGAAAAGGCAAGCTTCGCATTTGTCTGTATTTAATTTTATTCTCCATTTTTTCAGCCAGCTAACGATCAACGCGATGTGTTTATTAATGGCGAATATGGCATATTTAAAGTTACGATTAGAGGCAAAAAGGGCAGTATCATCAGCATATATGGCAATGTTAGTGGAGGCTAGTTGAGGGATGTCATTAATATAAATATTAAAAAGAATGGGGCCAAGAACGGATCCTTGAGGGACACCGCTAAGAATATTATGTGTAGAGGAATAGGCATTATTAATTTTGACTTGATAAGTTCTATTATAAAGGTAGGAGATTAGAATATTAATAATATAGTTAGGCACATTAAGGTTAATTAATTTGTGAATTAAACCATCTGTCCAGATTTTGTCAAAGGCACGAGCAATATCCAGAAAAAGAGCAGCGGTGGAGAGCTTGTTTAATTTGGAATAGGCTAAGTGTTCCGTTAGGCGGTAAACCTGGTGGGGAGCGGATAGTTTTGGGCGAAACCCATATTGATAGGGGATAATAATATTGTTATCATTAAGGTGAGAATTAAGTCTATTGCTTATGATCCTTTCAGTAATTTTACTAATAGTGCAAAGGAGGCTAATAGGGCGATAGTTATTCGGGTCAGAATGAGTTTTACCGGGTTTTGGAATAGGGATGATGATTGAGTTTTTCCATCTGGGAGGGAAATATTGATGTTTAAGAATTGCAGAGATTAAAAGGTAAATTTTAAAAATATATCTAATAGGCAGGTTTTTAATCATAGTATTAGTGATCCGATCCACACCAGGGGATTTTCGAGTAGGCAAAGACCTAATAATATTTAATAATTCGGCCGGTTCAATAAAATCACTGTTATTGCTATTTCCATCACTGCTACTTTCCCGAAAGCGTTGAATACTAGTGTTAACGATATTGCAAGTGCCGTTGTCGCCAACTGGATTAGGGGTGAAATGAGTACTAAGGGTGTGGGCAATAAGATTGGCTTTATCCTCGTCAGTGGTGCAGTAAGTATTATTAGAAGAGTTACGGAGAGGGGGGACTTTACGTGGTTTACTGTTGAATCGGTTAGCGGCCTTCCAAATGGAGTTGTCTGAAGTGTCGAGAGTGTTTAAATAGCTTTCCCAGCTTTTATTAGCTTTATCTTTTAGGTAATATTTTAAGTCCTGCTGGGCATTGTTCATGATAGTTTTATTGTTGGTAGTTTTGTTACGTTGCCAATTTTTACGAGCTCGATTTTTATTATTAATTAGAGTGTTGAGATGTCTGTCGTTATGTTGCTTGTGTGTGTGCGGTATGACTGTGGTACTACTGGTAATACCGTCCAGAATATCATTAGAAATGCTATCAACTAAGGAGTCTATGTCAGAATTATTGTTCAGCACAGGGTAATTAAAGGGGATATTATTAAGATAATTTTTATAATCGCTCCAGTTAATAATACTTTTTGGGCTATGGGAGAAGGGATTATGATTAATGTAAATATTAAGTTTTATAGGATTATGGTCAGAGGTTAAGTCGCAGATGGTTTCAATATCGAGGTTATGGGGGATACCTTTAACTAGAGCAAAATCAATGGTACTACCAGAATTTAAGGAGTGGAAGGTGGGGGAGTTCGGGGCAAGAATGTCAAAGTCACTATTATTAATGAAGTTATAAATCAGTTGGCCATAAGCGTTAATGTTAAGACAGTTCCAGTCCCTGTGCTGAGCATTGAAGTCACCTATAAGAATAATATTTGGGCCAAGGGTATTTAAAATATTTAGATCATAATTAACATCAGCAGAGTTTTTACGGGGAGGTATGTAAATAGAAATGAAGATATAAGGGGATAATTTGGAAGTTTAACGTTGATAGCAGTGGCGTTAATAATTTTGAGGGGGGGATCACCACTTCGTGGTGCGGAATAGATCGTTTAATAATGGCGGCAGTGCCCCGCATAGCATAATTTTGACTAGGGAAGTCATACCGGTAAGTGTTATAGTTTAAGATGTTGAGTTTATCACTTGGTCTAAGGTGAGTTTCTTGTAGGAGAATTACATCAGGGGAGTGCTCATCTACAAATTGTCTAAACTCAAGCATACGATTTTTAATCCCATTACAGTTCCATGCGAGCAGTTGTAGTGGAGAGGAATTAGTGGCCATTACGGTTGTTAATGGCGGACTGGGCTACAGTGTCTAGAAAAACATACATTCGGTTGTGATATCCAGAAGTATTTCGTAGCTGATCACGCGCATTTCTTAAGGTTTGGGCTATTTCACTGAAGGAATTAATATTTAAAAGAGTTTTTATCTGGTTGGCTAGCTCAGCTATGTCTTCTATCTCTCCTGAGATCTGAGCTTCGTTCTCAGGGCGAGCGCGCGGAGGGATACGATGTTGACGCGGAGGGATACTATGCTGCGCGTTAGGGTAGCTAGTGCGATTACTAGGTGGGTGCTGCGGTCCCTCAGGATCCGCGCGCGGAATGACTACGTTGTTCGCGGCTTGCGCGTAGCTCAGAGACTTCCCCTCTGCCTTCGTAGAGTGAGGACGTTATCTGTGCTCCTGCGGCTTAGTGGTTTCCGGTTGCTCCTGTTTTTATCCGGTGCGGTTCTGTCTCGCTTGGCTCGGGTGTCGGCGTTGATTTCTGTACGGCGTTTTTTCTCGCGTGTGCTGTTTGTTCCACTGGATCTTGTGCTGATGTGGCTTATGCTGAACCTGAAGCAATGGACGACGGATCTGTTCACGACGACATTGGGTCCGTAAGCTCCGAATTCTTCCTCTTCCTGTTCGATAAGGTCGACGATGTTGTGTCCGGGTTCCACACCAAATTTAAAGGACTTGACGAACAGTGGGAATATTCCCCTTGATTGGAGACTTCTCCTTTTATCGACGAACCCTACTGATGAACGACCAAGACGACCAAAGGTAAGAGAGTCTTTAATACCTATTTTTGATTGCATTGATAACCGTTGTCATGATATCCATGTTTTTATGTCTAATTGTTATTTTAAAATGTTTTTCAATGGTATGCATAAATTTATTAATAAATATTTAAGTGCTTTTAATGTTGAAATGATTAGAGGTAACGACGACTGTCTCAGGATTATTGAAAAGAAAAATGCTAAACGTAAAAGAAAAAACTCTAATGATTCTGATAATGAAAATATTATTGTAACTAAAAATAGATTTGAATGTTTAACTGTTGAGGAACCCCAAAATAATGATGAAAATAATACTAATGAAATAATTAATAATATGTAAATAAAACTAATGATGCTAATGTAAACGTAAATGCTCTAAATAATAGTACTGCAGGTAATGAAATTAAACGAAAAAGTCCGTACCAACTATTTGTTGAGGTCCCACCAAATTGTAAACAATTATTGAAAATTCTGCACTCCCTTTCTAGTAATATAAATACTAAATTAAATAAAAAACAAAATCCAAATAACTACAAACTGTCTAGATTCCTTTAGGAAAATTCAAAAGTATCTAAATGATAATAAAATCCCTGTTAGGTCCCTTGACTTAAAATCTGATAAACCAAAAAAATTCATTATTAGAGGCCTCCCTGTAAACACCGAAATTAGTGATATTGAGGAAGCCCTTAAAGAAGTTAAAATCGAACCCCTAAAAATAGCTTATCTTACAAATCGTAAAAACTAAAAAGCCATGCCATTATTCTTAGCTACTGTAGTCTCAAACGCTTTTGTAGATAATATTAATAAAATTAAAACTATTAACTATCTTTCAGTAACATTCGAAAAATATAATAATGTAGGCATCCCCCAATGTTATAGATGTCAGGAGTTTGGTCACTCTTCCCTAACTTGCAACTTAACCCCTAAATGCCTTAAATGTTCCAAAAATCACCTAGCTAGAGAATGTAATATAGAACCCCAAAACTTTAAATGTGCAAACTGTGGAGAAAATCATACAGCTAACTTCAAAGGTTGCAGGGCTCATCCTGCCAACAAATTAAAAAACAATAAAACTAAAAATCCTCAAAGCTTCACCCCTGCCCCTATTCCAGCAGTCAATGCTTGGGCTCAGAGAAAAAATAACGCACCAGGTAATAATCCTAAAATAGCTATCCCAACTTCAAGTTTAATAACCTCAAATTCTACCCCAATTAAAGAAAAAACTCAATCCCCAACTAAAACTAAAGAAACTAGCAGCTTAAAACCTAATGATAAAAGGAAAAATGAAAAATCAAATAGTGCTAAACCTGCTAATGATAAAAGTAAAACTAATAAGAAAACTAACTCTAATGAAAATAACTCTAATAGTAATAACTCAAATCCAGAAGGTATAGGAGAATTATTTAAATTAATTGTAGACTTCACTAAAAACTATAATATTAAAGATATCCTTAATATGTTTAAAGAAATAGCCAAAATTATGAAAGAAAATAATGATCCAATTCAAAAACTCCTGATGGCTTTCGAAGTTATAGCTAATTATTTTGACAAACCCCATGATGGTTAAATATCAATGTGTCTCTACCCTCAATATTTTATTTTGGAATGCAAACGGCCTCGGTAATAAAATTACCGAACTTAGGAATTATTTAGAAGATTCTGATATAGATATTGTATTAATTCAGGAAACTAAATTAAAACCGGATATTAGGTATAACATTGCTAATTATATACTTTACCGTAAGGATCGAGAGACTGCTGGCAGACAACCCCAGGGTGGTCTTGCCATTTATATTAAAAGATCTATTAATCACTATGCTGTATCTGACCTTGTTTCGGACGTACTTGAGTCCGACTCTGTTATGGTTTTGCCTGATAACAATAACAAAATTCTAATAACTAATGCATATTTTAAAATTGGTAGAGGTTTCCCTAAAGATGATATTCTTAAAATTCTTAATTATTCTAATTACTCTGTTATGGCTGGTGACTTTAATGCCCATAACAAAGCCTGGAACTGTTATAGTAATAATAATTATGGCCGAGAGCTTCTAAATTTAGTCACCGATAATACTGATGTTAACCTTCTTCACCCCCCCACCCCCACTCATTTTTCTTCAAGCGTCCCTCTACTATTGATCTTGCTCTCATCAAAAATGTCCCCTTTAAATGTAATGTTGAAACTCTGGATATTTTTGACTCAGATCATTTGCCAGTTCTTCTGACAATCGATCTGCAGTTGACTACCCAAGTTTCTGAGCCCACCACTTATACTGATTGGCGTCAGTTCCAGGAAACTCTTGCCTCTGCTAAATTATTTTTTCCTAGTATTAGATCTACTAATTGTATAGAAAGTGCTGTAATTAACTTAACTGAAACTATTAATGCAGCTAAGAAAAGTTCTTCCCATATAATTAAAAAAACCTAAAGTTCATAAATTACCTACCCATATTAAGAATTTAATTCATAATAGAAATGCAGCACGTAAACTTTATCAATACCTTCGTACCCCTTCATCCAGGCAAGAGTACTTTGTTCTCAAGCGGACTGTCAGAGAAAAGATTCAAATTTATAGACAGAAACAATGGTCAGATTTCATAAGTAACCTTACTACCGAGGACAATTCTTTATGGAAATTTCAGAAGCGTCTGAGGGGTAATGGTTATAACAGCATACCTCCCATTCACGGATTAAATGGTGTAGCTTTCGATCCGGCTGGTAAAGCAGAAGCGATCGCGGAAGTTTACGAAACTCAATTTGCGCCTAATGAGGATTTAGAAGACGAGGATCACGACCGCCAGGTTATTAGTACAGTAAATAATTTTCTTAGTAACCCTCCAAGTAATGAATTAACTCCGGCTACTATCGCAGAAGTTGCTTTAATTATTAAAAATCTTAAAAATAATAAATCTCCTGGAATAGACGAAATCTCAAATAGATGCATTAAAAACCTACCTCCTAATATATTAATTTATTTAACGGCAATAATTAACTATATGATGAAATTTAATTATTTTCCAAACGCTTGGAAAACTGCAATAGTGTGTCCTATACCCAAACCTAAAGCTAATCTAACTTTTCCTGCTAGTTATCGCCCAATTAGTCTATTGAGTTGCCTCAGTAAAGTTGCCGAGCGAGTGATATATAACCGCCTCCAATTCTTCCTGCAGGGAAATAATGTGCTAATTCCGGAGCAATTTGGTTTTCGCAACCAGCACAACACCTCTCATCAGTTGCTTCGTGTTGTGGAACTCGCTAGCGAGGGATTACAATCACGTAAGCCAACTGGTGCACTCTTCTTAGACATCGCAAAGGCTTTCGACCGCATCTCGCATGTAGGCCTCATTTACAAACTAATCCAGCTCAAAATGCCTGATGCTTTAATACATTTCTTACACAATTACCTTTGCGATCGTCATTTCACCGTCCGCATACAAAACACTTTCTCCACTTTAAAATCAATAACAGCAGGTGTTCAACAAGGCTCCATCTTAGGTCCCACCCTGTTTAATATTTATATTAATGATATTCCTAGAAATGACTATACTTCTCTAGCCTTGTATGCGGATGACACGGCTATAATTGCTTCAGCCCCACACGTTAACTCTGTTGCTAGTTACATTCAGTCACACCTGGACACTCTGGAAGATTGGTTTACTAAATGGAAAATTAAAGTCAACCCCTCTAAATGTAATGCTATTTATTTTACTCGTACTTACAAAACTCCCCCTAGATTATATCTACTCGACGAGGCAATTAACTGGGAAAACTCTGTAAAATATTTAGGTGTAATATTAGATAAAAAACTAACCTGGCGTCCTCACATAACGGAAGTTAAAAATAAAATGATAGGAAAATTAGAAAATTTAAAAATGCTTTTTAATAGTAAACACTTAAGTAATAAAAATAAAATTCTTTTATATAAAACAATAGTCCTTCCTACCGCTCTTTACGCAGCTCCGGTCTGGTCGTTTGCCGCGAAGTATAATATGAATTTAATTGAAAGAGTACAAAATAAATTCATGAGGCGAGTTAGAGGCGCACATCGATATTTATCCAATGAAGTAATAAGACGTGATTTCAATATGTTAACTTTCAAACAGTCTTGTATTAAATCATCACAAAATTTTTACAATAGCCTTAATAGTATTCCAAATGAAATAATAGCCGAACTTCCGGATTATGATCACTACAGCCCTTCTAAGAAACGCAGGCCTCGCGCCGCACTAATCTCCTGACAATAGTTAATCTACCTTAATCTCTTCCTATCGGCTCTTATTACTTCATCCCCTTCCCTTTTATGTTGTAATGTAAATGTGATGTGTTGTGATGTGATGTGAAAAAAAAAAAAAATATAAAATAATAAAAAAATGAAAATAAAAATTATAAAATAATAAAAATAAATAAAAATATTTATGTGTATTTTTTATTATGGAGCAGAAATTGCACCTAACTGTGTTTGATGTTTGATGTTATCAGATCGTAAGACTCCATCTAGTGTAAAACCTAAAAGTGCCTACTAATTATTCTTTTCTTTCAGGGTATTAATTTTCTGCTTAGTATTTTGCAGGTCCAAGAACTACAACCACCAGCCCTTACGATTTCTCTTACCCACCTTTTAATGACCGGCATCTAAATTACTCCTTTCTAAATTTAAATTTATTTTTCTTAACAGAGCTCACCTTGCTTACTTCTTACCTTTCGATCGGGGATAAGGCCTTCTGGCTAAGGAGCCCCATAACTGCCCGTAATTATCGGGGAGGCGCGTAGCTCAGAGACTGACTGACTCACTTCTGGTCGAGGAAGGTTGTTGCTCCTGCTTGCTCTGTGCTCGTGCTCCTGTTTTTCTCCCTGCGGCTCTTCTTCGCTGCCGCTCCGGCGTGTCGGCGTTGATTTCTTCGGCGTTTTTTCTCGCGGTGCTGTTTGTTCCAGTCTTGTGCTACGATGAGCGACGTCATGGATGCTTCGGACATTGGGTCCGTAAGCTCCAATTCTTCGTGCTCTTCAACTACTTCGGTGAAAGGTGAACTGGCCGGGTATATTACCCAATTCAACGAGGAATTTGACCAACAGTGGGAATATTTCCCCATCGTTAAAGACTTTCTCAACTTTATCGACGAACTACTCAACGACCAAGACGACCATCACGAGGTAAGAAATTCTCTTAATCCTGTCTATAGTGCTGTAAGATGTAATTCTCATAACATTTATGACTATTTAGATAATATGTATTTTAAGATGTTTTTTTAATGCTTTACGTGTATTTATTAATAATCATTTAAGTGTATATCATATTGAAATGGTTTGTGGTGACGACGATACCATTAGAATTATTGAAAAACCTAAAAACCCTAAAAGGAAAAGAAAAAATTCTAACGATAATGTAAATGATAAAGATAATAATGTAATTAATAGGTCTAGTACCCCCTTACCTACTAGCAACAGATTTGAAGTATTAAATAATGAAGAAATTATTGTAACTAATGATGAAAATGTAAATAAAAATAAAAGTTTAAATAGCAATAAAAATGATAAATCTAAAGAAACTTTTAAAACTAAATTCCCTTACCAGCTGTTTGTTGAGGTACCCAAAAATAGCAAAGTACTACTCCAAAACCTTCATTCGTTAACTGACAAAATTCAAACTAAACTTAATAAAAATAAAATTCAAATTATTACTAACTGTTTAGAATCCTTTAGGAAGATTCAAAATTATCTTAAAGAAAGTAAAATTCCGGCTAGGTCCCTAGATCTAAAAAGTGAAAAACCCAAAAAGTTTATAATTAGAGGCCTCCCTGTAGATACTGATTTAGAGGATATTAAAAGTGCCCTAAACGAAATTAATATCGAACCCCTTAAAATTGCTTACTTAACAAATAGAAAAACTAAAAAACCAATGCCTCTCTTTTTAATTACCTTAACCCCAAATTCAGCTATTGATAATCTAAATAAAATTAAAACTATAAACTACTTAACCGTAACGTTTGAAAAATATAATAATGTAGGTGTCCCACAGTGTTATAGGTGCCAAGAATTTGGTCATTCCTCCTTAACATGTAACCTCACCCCTAAATGTCTCAAATGCGGGCAAAATCACTTAGCAAAGGAATGTAATATTGATCCCTCTAATTTTAAATGTGCGAACTGTGGTGGAAACCACACCGCTAATTATAAAGGTTGTAGGGCCCACCCTTCAAACAAAAAAATTGAAAAACCTAAACGTCCTCAAACATTTATTCCTGCTCCTATTCCAGCCACTAATGTCTGGACTCAAAGGGCAAACAAAATAGTCTCTAGTGCCCCCTCCCCAAGAATTGCTGTCCCAACCTCAGAATTAATTAAATCCCCAACCAAAACAAAAAGTTTTAGTGAAGTAGTCAGTGGTAATAAAAATAAACCTCAAAATAATAAACCTCAAAGTAAAGTAATCTCAAATAGTAAAAGTAATAGCAAAACTAATGAAAATAAAAATAAAAACAAAAGTAATAGTCAAGAAGGTATAGGTGATTTGTTCAAACTAATAGTAGACTTTATGAAAGAATATAATATTAAAGATATAATAAATTTATTTAAAAAAGTTTCTCAAATAATGAAAGATAATAGTGACCCTATACAAAAACTTCTAATGGCATTCGAAGTCATTGCTGATTATTTTAATAATCCCCATAATGGATAAATATCAATGTGTCTCTACCCTCAATATTTTATTTTGGAATGCAAACGGCCTCGGTAATAAAATTACCGAACTTAGGAATTATTTAGAAGAATCTGATATAGATATTGTATTAATTCAGGAAACTAAATTAAAACCGGATATTAGGTATAACATTGCTAATTATATACTTTACCGTAAGGATCGAGAGACTGTTGGCAGACAACCCCAGGGTGGTCTTGCCATTTATATTAAAAGATCCATCAATCACTATGCTGTATCTGACCTTGTTTCGGACGTACTTGAGTCCGACTCTGTTATGGTTTTTGCCTGATAACAATAACAAAATTCTAATAACTAATGCTTATTTTAAAATTGGTAGAGGTTTCCCTAAAGATGATATTCTTAAAATTCTTAATTATTCTAATTACTCTGTTATGGCTGGTGACTTTAATGCCCATAACAAAGCCTGGAACTGTTATAGTAATAATAATTATGGCCGAGAGCTTCTAAATTTAGTCACCGAAAATACTGATGTTAACCTTCTTCACCCCCCCACCCCCACTCATTTTTCTTCAGGACGTCCCTCCACTATTGACCTTGCTCTCATCAAAAATGTCCCCTTTAAATGTAATGTTGAAACTCTGGATATTTTTGACTCAGATCATTTGCCAGTTCTTCTGACAATCGATCTGCAGTTGACTACCCAAGTTTCTGAGCCCACCACTTATACTGATTGGCGTCAGTTCCAGGAAACTCTTGCCTCTGCTAAATTATTTTTTCCTAGTATTAGATCTACTAATTGTATAGAAAGTGCTGTAATTAACTTAACTGAAACTATTAATGCAGCTAAGAAAAGTTCTTCCCATATAATTAAAAAACCTAAAGTTCATAAATTACCTACCCATATTAAGAATTTAATTCATAATAGAAATGCAGCACGTAAACTTTATCAATACCTTCGTACCCCTTCATCCAGGCAAGAGTACTTTGTTCTCAAGCGGACTGTCAGAGAAAAGATTCAAATTTATAGACAGAAACAATGGTCAGATTTCATAAGTAACCTTACTACCGAGGACAATTCTTTATGGAAATTTCAGAAGCGTCTGAGGGGTAATGGTTATAACAGCATACCTCCCATTCACGGATTAAATGGTGTAGCTTTCGATCCGGCTGGTAAAGCAGAAGCGATCGCGGAAGTTTACGAAACTCAATTTGCGCCTAATGAGGATTTAGAAGACGAGGACCACGACCGCCAGGTTATTAGTACAGTAAATAATTTTCTTAGTAACCATCCAAGTAATGAATTAACTCCGGCTACTATAGCAGAAATTGCTTTAATTATTAAAAATCTTAAAAATAATAAATCTCCTGGAATAGACGAAATCTCAAATAGATGCATTAAAAACCTACCTCCTAATATATTAATTTATTTAACGGCAATAATTAACTATATGATGAAATTTAATTATTTTCCAAACGCTTGGAAAACTGCAATAGTGTGTCCTATACCCAAACCTAAAGCTAATCTAACTTTTCCTGCTAGTTATCGCCCAATTAGTCTATTGAGTTGCCTCAGTAAAGTTGCCGAGCGAGTGATATATAACCGCCTCCAATTCTTCCTGCAGGGAAATAATGTGCTAATTCCGGAGCAATTTGGTTTTCGCAACCAGCACAACACCTCTCATCAGTTGCTTCGTGTTGTGGAACTCGCTAGCGAGGGATTACAATCACGTAAGCCAACTGGTGCACTCTTCTTAGACATCGCAAAGGCTTTCGACCGCATCTCGCATGTAGGCCTCATTTACAAACTAATCCAGCTCAAAATGCCTGATGCTTTAATACATTTCTTACACAATTACCTTTGCGATCGTCATTTCACCGTCCGCATACAAAACACTTTCTCCACTTTAAAATCAATTACAGCAGTGTTCAACAAGGCTCCATCTTAGGTCCCACCCTGTTTAATATTTATATTAATGATATTCCTAGAAATGACTATACTTCTCTAGCCTTGTATGCGGATGACACGGCTATAATTGCTTCAGCCCCACACATTAACTCTGTTGCTAGTTACATTCAGTCACACCTGGACACTCTGGAAGATTGGTTTACTAAATGGAAAATTAAAGTCAACCCCTCTAAATGTAATGCTATTTATTTTACTCGTACTTACAAAACTCCCCCTAGATTATATCTACTCGACGAGGCAATTAACTGGGAAAACTCTGTAAAATATTTAGGTGTAATATTAGATAAAAAACTAACCTGGCGTCCTCACATAACGGAAGTCAAAAATAAAATGATAGGAAAATTAGAAAATTTAAAAATGCTTTTTAATAGTAAACACTTAAGTAATAAAAATAAAATTCTTTTATATAAAACAATAGTCCTTCCTACCGCTCTTTACGCAGCTCCGGTCTGGTCGTTTGCCGCGAAGTATAATATGAATTTAATTGAAAGAGTACAAAATAAATTCATGAGGCGAGTTAGAGGCGCACATCGATATTTATCCAATGAAGTAATAAGACGTGATTTCAATATGTTAACATTCAAACAGTCTTGTATTAAATCATCCCAAAATTTTTACAATAGCCTCAATAGTATTCCAAATGAAATAATAGCCGAACTTCCAGATTACGATCACTACAGCCCTTCTAAGAAACGCAGGCCTCGCGCCGCACTGATCTCCTGACAATAGATAATCTGCCTTAATCTTTTCCTCTCGGTTCTTATTACTTCATCCCTTCCCTTTTATGTTGTATTGTAAATGTGATGTGTTGTGATGTGAGAAAAAAAAAATATAAAATAATAAAAATGAAAATAAAAATTATAAAATAATAAAAATAAATAAAAATATGTATGTGTATTTTTTATTATGGAGCAGAAATTGTACCTAACTGTGTTTGATGTTTGATGTTATTTGATCGTAAGACTCCACCTAGTGTAAAACCTAAAAGTGCCTACTAATTATTCTTTTTCTTTCAGGGTATTAATACTTTCTGTTTAGTATTTTGCAGGTCCATGACTACAACCACCAGCCCTTACGATTTCTCTTACCCACCTTTTAATGACCGGCATCTAAATTACTCCTTTCTAAATTTAAAATTTTATTTTCTTAACAGAGCTCACCTCGCTTACTTCTTACCTTTCGATCGGGGATAAGGCCTTCTGGCTAAGGAGCCCCATAACTGCCCGTAATTATCGGGGAGGCGCGTAGCTCAGAGTCTTATCAGCAGTTGTTCTGGAGGGTTGCCTGGGTTTTGGGAAGCGGGTACATCCACGATAACTGGCGGGGTGATCGCCGCCGCAGTTACAACACTTAACGTCATCAATTTTTCCTGATCCTTTTGGACAATCTGGGGTGAGGTGATTAAGAAGACATTTCACGCACCTAGGCTTCATCATGCAGTTGTTGGAATGGTGATGAAAATTTTGGCAGCGGTGGCATTGCTGCACTTTAAAATAGTTTACATAATCGACCACCTTAATTCTTAGATAAAATAGAGTATTTAAGTTGTAGATTTCCTTAGTCTTATCACAAGGTGGTAATTGAACCTGAACAAGCGGCATGGGAAGTTTAGTAGCTCTTTTGATCATACGTGCAACTTTTACTATGTCGAACCCTAGTTTTTCTAATTCAGTTTTTATTTCATCCTCACTGATGTCAGTGGGGATACCGCGGAGAACAACCTTTATATTTCGTACAGTTCCTAGCGGAAGGATGAATCCTTCAATTTCATTCCGTTGTAAAAATTTAGTCAGCTCGCGGTGATCGTCAGCAGTTTCGGGAAATATACGAATAAACTCTCCACTAGGTCTCGCATAGAACTTAATATTACTAGAGTGAATTTTCTCTAATATTTCTCTGTAATTATCTGATTTTTTGATTGTAATATGCTTAATTCGTGGTTCTTTTGGGATGTTATTATCAGGGTTGTCTAAGTTTTCCTCATTAAGTCCTTGAAATCGGTTTCCAATATTAATATTTTCATTAGTAATAGTTATCGGCCTTTTAGCCGTATGTCGAGGAGGTGGTAGAGTAAATTTAGTAGTTCCATTAACCTGATTTTCCGTAGGCTTTAACTTTTTTTTGGGGGGGGGGGTTTCCAATCCAGTAGCAAATTCAGAGCCAAAATCATAGTCCAAAGTTGTCTGCTTACCTTCCCAGTAGTCCAGGATGAGTAGCAGATTCTCGTCATTGGTGTTCCGGTAGAAGGTTCGGTATCCATATTGTTCCAGGGCATCCAGCAGCTCACGTTGCTGGGGAGTCCAGAGTCTCGGGTAAGGTCGGTGTATCCATGTGCATCGGGGAGTCTGTATCGTCATCGGTCGGTAATGGAGTATTGGCGGCTATATTATCTATGGTGGAAGGGGTATCCATCATTATTTTACGCTCTTTAAGAGTATTATCTCTAAAAGAGAAGGATTCTCCGTTAGGCATAACGCTTAAGGGAGCAAGGGAACGTGCGTCCGAACACTAACGTGGCGAACGCCGAACTGAGTGATACACACTATGTGATACACACACATACGACATATATAAATATAATTTGAATTTATAATAAAAGAGTGGTAAAGTAGACTTTAAAAAAAGAAGGAAACACATTCAATAATTTGATGTGGCGTTAAGTTAGAATATAAAACTCCGCTCGTCAAGCAACAAAATGATTAAAATAAGACTTTTCTCTCGCTCCTAAAAACGAAAGAGAGCATATCTTTTTTATGAAAAATTCTAGACTTTAAAATAGAATGACCACCTGCCTTAACTTTCTGTCAAATGTTACGTTTCGAAAACCAAATTCCAAAGACATCTAAAAATTTTATGCAGAATTGTTAAGTAACGAGCTATAAAAGTTTGTCACCTCCTACCTTATATTTGTTCTTTCTATTCTGTGAATTGTTCCTTGTCATATATATATATATATATATATATATATATATATATATATATATATATATATATATATATATATATATATATATATATATATATATATATATTATATATATATATATATATGAACTCTACGATACACAATGCAAGGAAATAAAGTTCTATAGTTTTTAAACTCTTCTTGTAATTGCAACTTGTTTGTACTGTATTTATATTTTTAACTTTTAAACTGCTCCTGCATCGTGTTTTAATTAATTATATTTTTAAGGTATTGTGTAGCATTCATTGCTTAGGAGCCCCAAACATAACAATCGTTAATAGTAACTTATTGTAACTCTACTTAAAAAAAAGAACACTCAGTAAAAAACGAGTATCCTCTGAACGCGGGATTCGGCCTAACCAGGAAAATGCTGGAATACATTCCAAGACTGGGGCAGAAAGACTTCATCTCATCCCCATTTTTTCCATCTCGGGCCATTTTCATATAAGAAATCTAATGGTCCTCTAAAATTTCTTTTCTACACACTAAATGCTTGATTCTATAATTATGAATGGGAATTTATTTATTTTTATTTAATACTTAGAATATATAATTATATAATTCTTAAATTTCTTATTTTCGACCATATTGTTTATTATATAGGTTTTTTTTTACTGAAAATGCCGTATTTTAAATATATATTTTTTAATTTACATATTGTTGCACATTTTATTCTATTTTGAATACTGGGAAAAGCATCATGATAACTTGCCTTAAACAGGAAAGTAATCGAAATTTACAAACCATATCTAAGAAAGATACAGAGCTGATTTATATCATTTCCAGGTAGGAGGAGCTTCATAATAATGACAAGGAACAATTCACTGTATGTAAAGAACAAATATAAAGTAGGAGGTGACAAACTTTTATTGCTCGCTACTTAACAATTGCTTTAATTCTGCATAAAATTTTTAGATGTCTTTGGAATTTGGTTTTCGAAACGTAACAGTTGACAGAAAGTTGAGGCAGATGGTCATTCCTTTTTAAAGTCTAGAATTTTTTATAAAAAAGATACGCTCTCTTTCATTTTTAGGAGCGAGAGAAAAGTCTTATTTTAATCATTTTGTTGTTTGACGAGCGGAGTTTTATATTCTAACATAACGCCACATCAAATTATTGAATGCATGTCCTTCTTTTTTTAAAGTTCTCAACTACCACTTTTTTATTATAATCACAAATTATATATTAAATTTTACAAAATCAATTACCATCATTGATTTTTTTTTTTTCGATTCACTCGATTTCTGGATTTGCATCCTCGACTCCGTAGGGTGCGGACGCTCTCCTGGCTGCTGTAGAACTCGGCGACTGACCCGGTGTTGATTCGTCGTGCACCGGTGTGAGCAGCCCGTTATACGGCACGTGAGTGCTTTTCCATTGCTTAGTTTTTCGCATTTATTTTATGATGGATCAGTTAGCATCTACTTCTGCCCAACCTGCTTCAGATGGCACTCTGCAAGCAGCCATCATCACGTTGAAAGAGTTATTTCTGACAAATTACAAGCCGGAATGGGAATACTTCCGGATTCTAGACGCCTCCCCGATAATAACGGGCGGTTATGGGGCTCCTTAGTCAGAAGGCCTTATCCCCGATCTGAAGGTAGAGTGTAAGCGAGGTGAGCTCTGTTAAGAAAAAATAAAGTTTTAAATTTAGAAGGAGTAATTTAGATGCCGGTCATTAAAAGGTGGGTAAGAGAAATCGTAAGGGCTGGTGGTTGTAGTCTTGAACCTGCAAAATACTAAGCAGAAAGTATTAATACCCTGAAAGAAAAGAATAATTAGTAGGCACTTTTAGGTTTTACACTAGATGGAGTCTTACGATCTAATTAATAACATCAAACACAGTTAGGTACAATTTCTGCTCCATAATAAAAAATACACATAAATATTTTTATTTATTTTTATTATTTTATAATTTTTATTTTCATTTTTATTATTTTATATATTTTTTTTTCCACATCACAACACATTTACATTTACATTACAACATAAAAGGGGAAGGGGATGAAGTAATAAGCACAGAGAGGAATCAGATTAAGGTAGATAATCTACCTTAATTCTTTTCCTCTCTGTGCTTATTACTTCATCCCCTTCCCCTTTTATGTTGTAATGTAAATGTAATGTGTTGTGATGTGGAAAAAAAAAATATAAAATAATAAAAATGAAAATAAAAATTATAAAATAATAAAAATAAATAAAAATATTTATGTGTATTTTTTATTATGGAGCAGAAATTGTACCTAACTGTGTTTGATGTTATTAATTAGATCGTAAGACTCCATCTAGTGTAAAACCTAAAAGTGCCTACTAATTATTCTTTTCTTTCAGGGTATTAATACTTTCTGCTTAGTATTTTGCAGGTTCAAGACTACAACCACCAGCCCTTACGATTTCTCTTACCCACCTTTTAATGACCGGCATCTAAATTACTCCTTCCTGAATTTAAAACTATATTTTTTCTTAACAGAGCTCACCTCGCTTACACTCTACCTTCAGATCGGGGATAAGGCCTTCTGACTAAGGAGCCCCATAACCGCCCGTTATTATCGGGGAGGCGTCTAGAATCCGGAAGTATTCCCATTCCGGCTTGTAATTTGTCAGAAATAACTCTTTCAACGTGATGATGGCTGCTTGCAGAGTGCCATCTGAAGCAGGTTGGGCAGAAGTAGATGCTAACTGATCCATCATAAAATAAATGCGAAAAACTAAGCAATGGAAAAGCACTCACGTGCCGTATAACGGGCTGCTCACACCGGTGCACGACGAATCAACACCGGGTCAGTCGCCGAGTTCTACAGCAGCCAGGAGAGCGTCCGCACCCTACGGAGTCGAGGATGCAAATCCAGAAATCGAGTGAATCGAAAAAAAAAAATCAATGATGGTAATTGATTTTGTAAAATTTAATATATAATTTGTGATTATAATAAAAAAGTGGTAGTTGAGAACTTTAAAAAAAAGAAGGACATGCATTCAATAATTTGATGTGGCGTTATGTTAGAATATAAAACTCCGCTCGTCAAACAACAAAATGATTAAAATAAGACTTTTCTCTCGCTCCTAAAAATGAAAGAGAGCGTATCTTTTTTATAAAAAATTCTAGACTTTAAAAAGGAATGACCATCTGCCTCAACTTTCTGTCAACTGTTACGTTTCGAAAACCAAATTCCAAAGACATCTAAAAATTTTATGCAGAATTAAAGCAATTGTTAAGTAGCGAGCAATAAAAGTTTGTCACCTCCTACTTTATATTTGTTCTTTACATACAGTGAATTGTTCCTTGTCATTATTATGAAGCTCCTCCTACCTGGAAATGATATAAATCAGCTCTGTATCTTTCTTAGATATGGTTTGTAAATTTCGATTACTTTCCTGTTTAAGGCAAGTTATCATGATGCTTTTCCCAGTATTCAAAATAGAATAAAATGTGCAACAATATGTAAATTAAAAAATATATATTTAAAATACGGCATTTTCAGTAAAAAAAAACCTATATAATAAACAATATGGTCGAAAATAAGAAATTTAAGAATTATATAATTATATATTCTAAGTATTAAATAAAAATAAATAAATTCCCATTCATAATTATAGAATCAAGCATTTAGTGTGTAGAAAAGAAATTTTAGAGGACCATTAGATTTCTTATATGAAAATGGCCCGAGATGGAAAAAATGGGGATGAGATGAAGTCTTTCTGCCCCAGTCTTGGAATGTATTCCAGCATTTTCCTGGTTAGGCCGAATCCCGCGTTCAGAGGATACTCGTTTTTTACTGAGTGTTCTTTTTTTTAAGTAGAGTTACAATAAGTTACTATTAACGATTGTTATGTTTGGGGCTCCTAAGCAATGAATGCTACACAATACCTTAAAAATATAATTAATTAAAACACGATGCAGGAGCAGTTTAAAAGTTAAAAATATAAATACAGTACAAACAAGTTGCAATTACAAGAAGAGTTTAAAAACTATAGAACTTTATTTCCTTGCATTATGTATAGTAGAGTTCATATATATATATATATATATATATATATATATATATATATATATATATATATATATATATATATATATATATATATATATATATATATATATATATATATATATATATATATATATGACAAGGAACAATTCACAGAATAGAAAGAACAAATATAAGGTAGGAGGTGACAAACTTTTATAGCTCGTTACTTAACAATTCTGCATAAAATTTTTAGATGTCTTTGGAATTTGGTTTTCGAAACGTAACATTTGACAGAAAGTTAAGGCAGGTGGTCATTCTATTTTAAAGTCTAGAATTTTTCATAAAAAAGATATGCTCTCTTTCGTTTTTAGGAGCGAGAGAAAAGTCTTATTTTAATCATTTTGTTGCTTGACGAGCGGAGTTTTATATTCTAACTTAACGCCACATCAAATTATTGAATGTGTTTCCTTCTTTTTTTAAAGTCTACTTTACCACTCTTTTATTATAAATTCAAATTATATTTATATATGTCGTATGTGTGTGTATCACATAGTGTGTATCACTCAGTTCGGCGTTCGCCACGTTAGTGTTCGGACGCACGTTCCTTTGCTCCCTTAAGCGTTATGCCTAACGGAGAAACTTTCTCTTTTAGAGATAATACTCTTAAAGAGCGTAAAATAATGATGGATACCCCTTCCACCATAGATAATATAGCCGCCAATACTCCATTACCGACCGATGACGATACAGACTCCCCGATGCACATGGATACACCGACCTTACCCGAGACTCTGACTCCCCAGCAACGTGAGCTGCTGGATGCCCTGGAAAAAGATGGATACAAAACCTTCTATCGGAACACCTATGACGAGAATCTGCTACTCATCCTGGACTACTGGGAAGGTAAGCAGACAACTTTGGACTTTGATTTTGGCTCTGAATTTGCTACTGGACTAGAAACCCCCCAAAAAAAAAGTTAAAAGCTACGGAAAATCAGGTTAATGGAACTACTAAATTTACTTTACCACCTCCTCGACATACGGCTAAAAGGCCGATAACTATTACTAATGAAAATATTAATATTGGAAACCGATTTCAAGGACTTAATGAGGAAAACTTAGACAACCCTGATAATAACATCCCAAAAGAACCACGAATTAAGCATATTACAATCAAAAAAATCAGATAATTACAGAGAAATATTAGAGAAAATTCACTCTAGTAATATTAAGTTCTATGCGAGACCTAGTGGAGAGTTTATTCGAATATTTCCCGAAACTGCTGACGATCACCGAGAGCTGACTAAATTTTTACAAACGGAATGAAATTGAAGGATTCATCCTTCCGCTAGGAACTGTACGAAATATAAAGGTTGTTCTCCGCGGTATCCCCACTGACATCAGTGAGGATGAAATAAAAACTGAATTAGAAAAACTTGGGTTCGATATCGTAAAAGTTGCACGTATGATCAAAAGAGCTACTAAACTTCCCATGCCGCTTGTTCAGGTTCAATTACCTCCGTGTGATAAGACTAAGGAAATTTTCAACTTAAATACTCTATTTTATCTAAGAATTAAGGTGGTCGATTATGTAAACTATTTTAAAGTGCAGCAATGCCACCGCTGCCAAAATTTTCATCACCATTCCAACAACTGCATGATGAAGCCTAGGTGCGTGAAATGTCTTCTTAATCACCTCACCCCAGATTGTCCAAAAGGATCAGGAAAAATTGATGACGTTAAGTGTTGTAACTGCGGCGGCGATCACCCCGCCAGTTATCGTGGATGTACCCGCTTCCCAAAACCCAGGCAACCCTCCAGAACAACTGCTGATAAGACTCTGAGCTACGCGCCTCCCCGATAATTACGGGCAGTTATGGGGCTCCTTAGCCAGAAGGCCTTATCCCCGATCGAAAGGTAAGAAGTAAGCGAGGTGAGCTCTGTTAAGAAAATAAAATTTTAAATTTAGAAAGGAGTAATTTAGATGCCGGTCATTAAAAGGTGGGTAAGAGAAATCGTAAGGGCTGGTGGTTGTAGTCATGGACCTGCAAAATACTAAACAGAAAGTATTAATACCCTGAAAGAAAAAGAATAATTAGTAGGCACTTTTAGGTTTTACACTAGGTGGAGTCTTACGATCAAATAACATCAAACATCAAACACAGTTAGGTACAATTTCTGCTCCATAATAAAAAATACACATACATATTTTTATTTATTTTTATTATTTTATAATTTTTATTTTCATTTTTATTATTTTATATTTTTTTTTTCTCACATCACAACACATCACATTTACAATACAACATAAAAGGGAAGGGGATGAAGTAATAAGAACCGAGAGGAAAAGATTAAGGCAGATTATCTATTGTCAGGAGATCAGTGCGGCGCGAGGCCTGCGTTTCTTAGAAGGGCTGTAGTGATCGTAATCCGGAAGTTCGGCTATTATTTCATTTGGAATACTATTGAGGCTATTGTAAAAATTTTGGGATGATTTAATACAAGACTGTTTGAACGTTAACATATTGAAATCACGTCTTATTACTTCATTGGATAAATATCGATGTGCGCCTCTAACTCGCCTCATGAATTTATTTTGTACTCTTTCAATTAAATTCATATTATACTTCGCGGCAAACGACCAGACCGGAGCTGCGTAAAGAGCGGTAGGAAGGACTATTGTTTTATATAAAAGAATTTTATTTTTATTACTTAAGTGTTTACTATTAAAAAGCATTTTTAAATTTTCTAATTTTCCTATCATTTTATTTTTGACTTCCGTTATGTGAGGACGCCAGGTTAGTTTTTTATCTAATATTACACCTAAATATTTTACAGAGTTTTCCCAGTTAATTGCCTCGTCGAGTAGATATAATCTAGGGGGAGTTTTGTAAGTACGAGTAAAATAAATAGCATTACATTTAGAGGGGTTGACTTTAATTTTCCATTTAGTAAACCAATCTTCCAGAGTGTCCAGGTGTGACTGAATGTAACTAGCAACAGAGTTAATGTGTGGGGCTGAAGCAATTATAGCCGTGTCATCCGCATACAAGGCTAGAGAAGTATAGTCATTTCTAGGAATATCATTAATATAAATATTAAACAGGGTGGGACCTAAGATGGAGCCTTGTTGAACACCTGCTGTTAATTGATTTTAAAGTGGAGAAAGTGTTTTGTATGCGGACGGTGAAATGACGATCGCAAAGGTAATTGTGTAAGAAATGTATTAAAGCATCAGGCATTTTGAGCTGGATTAGTTTGTAAATGAGGCCTACATGCGAGATGCGGTCGAAAGCCTTTGCGATGTCTAAGAAGAGTGCACCAGTTGGCTTACGTGATTGTAATCCCTCGCTAGCGAGTTCCACAACACGAAGCAACTGATGAGAGGTGTTGTGCTGGTTGCGAAAACCAAATTGCTCCGGAATTAGCACATTATTTCCCTGCAGGAAGAATTGGAGGCGGTTATATATCACTCGCTCGGCAACTTTACTGAGGCAACTCAATAGACTAATTGGGCGATAACTAGCAGGAAAAGTTAGATTAGCTTTAGGTTTGGGTATAGGACACACTATTGCAGTTTTCCAAGCGTTTGGAAAATAATTAAATTTCATCATATAGTTAATTATTGCCGTTAAATAAATTAATATATTAGGAGGTAGGTTTTTAATGCATCTATTTGAGATTTCGTCTATTCCAGGAGATTTATTATTTTTAAGATTTTTAATAATTAAAGCAACTTCTGCTATAGTAGCCGGAGTTAATTCATTACTTGGATGGTTACTAAGAAAATTATTTACTGTACTAATAACCTGGCGGTCGTGGTCCTCGTCTTCTAAATCCTCATTAGGCGCAAATTGAGTTTCGTAAACTTCCGCGATCGCTTCTGCTTTACCAGCCGGATCGAAAGCTACACCATTTAATCCGTGAATGGGAGGTATGCTGTTATAACCATTACCCCTCAGACGCTTCTGAAATTTCCATAAAGAATTGTCCTCGGTAGTAAGGTTACTTATGAAATCTGACCATTGTTTCTGTCTATAAATTTGAATCTTTTCTCTGACAGTCCGCTTGAGAACAAAGTACTCTTGCCTGGATGAAGGGGTACGAAGGTATTGATAAAGTTTACGTGCTGCATTTCTATTATGAATTAAATTCTTAATATGGGTAGGTAATTTATGAACTTTAGGTTTTTTAATTATATGGGAAGAACTTTTCTTAGCTGCATTAATAGTTTCAGTTAAGTTAATTACAGCACTTTCTATACAATTAGTAGATCTAATACTAGGAAAAAATAATTTAGCAGAGGCAAGAGTTTCCTGGAACTGACGCCAATCAGTATAAGTGGTGGGCTCAGAAACTTGGGTAGTCAACTGCAGATCGATTGTCAGAAGAACTGGCAAATGATCTGAGTCAAAAATATCCAGAGTTTCAACATTACATTTAAAGGGGACATTTTTGATGAGAGCAAGGTCAATAGTGGAGGGACGTCCTGAAGAAAAATGAGTGGGGGTGGGGGGGTGAAGAAGGTTAACATCAGTATTTTCGGTGACTAAATTTAGAAGCTCTCGGCCATAATTATTATTACTATAACAGTTCCAGGCTTTGTTATGGGCATTAAAGTCACCAGCCATAACAGAGTAATTAGAATAATTAAGAATTTTAAGAATATCATCTTTAGGGAAACCTCTACCAATTTTAAAATAAGCATTAGTTATTAGAATTTTGTTATTGTTATCAGGCAAAACCATAACAGAGTCGGACTCAAGTACGTCCGAAACAAGGTCAGATACAGCATAGTGATTGATGGATCTTTTAATATAAATGGCAAGACCACCCTGGGGTTGTCTGCCAACAGTCTCTCGATCCTTACGGTAAAGTATATAATTAGCAATGTTATACCTAATATCCGGTTTTAATTTAGTTTCCTGAATTAATACAATATCTATATCAGATTCTTCTAAATAATTCCTAAGTTCGGTAATTTTATTACCGAGGCCGTTTGCATTCCAAAATAAAATATTGAGGGTAGAGACACATTGATATTTATCCATTATGGGGATTATTAAAATAATCAGCAATGACTTCGAATGCCATTAGAAGTTTTTGTATAGGGTCACTATTATCTTTCATTATTTGAGAAACTTTTTTAAATAAATTTATTATATCTTTAATATTATATTCTTTCATAAAGTCTACTATTAGTTTGAACAAATCACCTATACCTTCTTGACTATTACTTTTGTTTTTATTTTTATTTTCATTAGTTTTGCTATTACTTTTACTATTTGAGATTACTTTACTTTGAGGTTTATTATTTTGAGGTTTATTTTTATTACCACTGACTACTTCACTAAAACTTTTTGTTTTGGTTGGGGATTTAATTAATTCTGAGGTTGGGACAGCAATTCTTGGGGAGGGGGCACTAGAGACTATTTTGTTTGCCCTTTGAGTCCAGACATTAGTGGCTGGAATAGGAGCAGGAATAAATGTTTGAGGACGTTTAGGTTTTTCAATTTTTTTGTTTGAAGGGTGGGCCCTACAACCTTTATAATTAGCGGTGTGGTTTCCACCACAGTTCGCACATTTAAAATTAGAGGGATCAATATTACATTCCTTTGCTAAGTGATTTTGCCCGCATTTGAGACATTTAGGGGTGAGGTTACATGTTAAGGAGGAATGACCAAATTCTTGGCACCTATAACACTGTGGGACACCTACATTATTATATTTTTCAAACGTTACGGTTAAGTAGTTTATAGTTTTAATTTTATTTAGATTATCAATAGCTGAATTTGGGGTTAAGGTAATTAAAAAGAGAGGCATTGGTTTTTTAGTTTTTCTATTTGTTAAGTAAGCAATTTTAAGGGGTTCGATATTAATTTCGTTTAGGGCACTTTTAATATCCTCTAAATCAGTATCTACAGGGAGGCCTCTAATTATAAACTTTTTGGGTTTTTCACTTTTTAGATCTAGGGACCTAGCCGGAATTTTACTTTCTTTAAGATAATTTTGAATCTTCCTAAAGGATTCTAAACAGTTAGTAATAATTTGAATTTTATTTTTATTAAGTTTAGTTTGAATTTTGTCAGTTAACGAATGAAGGTTTTGGAGTAGTACTTTGCTATTTTTGGGTACCTCAACAAACAGCTGGTAAGGGAATTTAGTTTTAAAAGTTTCTTTAGATTTATCATTTTTATTGCTATTTAAACTTTTATTTTTATTTACATTTTCATCATTAGTTACAATAATTTCTTCATTATTTAATACTTCAAATCTGTTGCTAGTAGGTAAGGGGGTACTAGACCTATTAATTACATTATTATCTTTATCATTTACATTATCGTTAGAATTTTTTCTTTTCCTTTTAGGGTTTTTAGGTTTTTCAATAATTCTAATGGTATCGTCGTCACCACAAACCATTTCAATATGATATACACTTAAATGATTATTAATAAATACACGTAAAGCATTAAAAAACATCTTAAAATACATATTATCTAAATAGTCATAAATGTTATGAGAATTACATCTTACAGCACTATAGACAGGATTAAGAGAATTTCTTACCTCGTGATGGTCGTCTTGGTCGTTGAGTAGTTCGTCGATAAAGTTGAGAAAGTCTTTAACGATGGGGAAATATTCCCACTGTTGGTCAAATTCCTCGTTGAATTGGGTAATATACCCGGCCAGTTCACCTTTCACCGAAGTAGTTGAAGAGCACGAAGAATTGGAGCTTACGGACCCAATGTCCGAAGCATCCATGACGTCGCTCATCGTAGCACAAGACTGGAACAAACAGCACCGCGAGAAAAAACGCCGAAGAAATCAACGCCGACACGCCGGAGCGGCAGCGAAGAAGAGCCGCAGGGAGAAAAACAGGAGCACGAGCACAGAGCAAGCAGGAGCAACAACCTTCCTCGACCAGAGCCAGAGGGGGAGTCAGTCAATGAGTCATAAGGACACTGTCCTCCCCGATAATTACGGGCAGTTATGGGGCTCCTTAGCCAGAAGGCCTTATCCCCGATCGAAATGTAAGAAGTAAGCAAGGTGAGCTCTGTTAAGAAAAATAAATTTAAATTTAGAAAGGAGTAATTTAGGTGCCGGTCATTAAAAGGTGGGTAAGAGAAATCGTAAGGGCTGGTGGTTGTAGTTCTTGAAACCTGCAAAATACTAAGCAGAGAATATTAATACCCTGAAAGAAAAGAATAATTAGTAGGCACTTTTAGGTTTTACACTAGATGGAGTCTTACGATCTGATAACATCAAACATCAAACACAGTTAGGTACAATTTCTGCTCCATAATAAAAAATACACATAAATATTTTTTTTATTTTTTTATTATTTTATAATTTTTATTTTCATTTTTTATTATTTTATATTTTTTTTTTTTTTTTTCTCACATCACAACACATCACAACACATCACATTTACATTACAACATAAAAGGGAAGGGGATGAAGTAATAAGAACCGATAGGAAGAGATTAAGGTAGATTAACTATTGTCAGGAGATTAGTGCGGCGCGAGGCCTGCGTTTCTTAGAAGGGCTGTAGTGATCATAATCCGGAAGTTCGGCTATTATTTCATTTGGAATACTATTAAGGCTATTGTAAAAATTTTGTGATGATTTAATACAAGACTGTTTGAAAGTTAACATATTGAAATCACGTCTTATTACTTCATTGGATAAATATCGATGTGCGCCTCT
>JAGEOH010000299.1:0-59000 GCA_032207245.1 Pardosa pseudoannulata | reverse complement strand
ACCTCTAACTGCTGTTAATGCAATCTCCCACACTACATACTCCACGAATTTCATACCAAAGCATTTGTATCCCTGAGAATCTTAAATGACCTTGCTGAAGAATGCTGACAAAGAAGTTTACCAAATTTCAACATTTTAGGATTTAGAGATTGGGAAATGGCATCACAGCATTTGTGGTATTATTTGAATCAGAGAATAAGTTTGTATTTTTACTTCAGAAATCCAGATATGGTTAAGTAAAAAATCCATGGGTTTCCTCTGGTACATACACTTTTGACAGTTTTCTAAATGCTTTAAATGTTATGCCTTTGATGATTTCAATTATCACTTTTGAGGGGTGTTTGTGAAGCCAAATAAAATAGCCAGAAAATTTTATGGAGTTAAGGATCAAGAGGTATGCAAAGACAACCAGTAGCAAACCATCCTTAGAATGAGGACAGAAAATGAATCGCTTCAAAAAAAATTTTTTTTAATCTTTGACAGATATTTTGAAACAATGATATTCTAAATTTTATCGAAAAGGATTGAATTTTAAACTAATAAAATTAAAAGCAATATTTTTTACATTCTTTATATAAAGACAAGCATTTAACTACAAGGACTTACGCTTTGTTGCCTGTACTTTCAATAAAAACAGCATCTCTTTCACAGATTAAACTTTTAATGAGGAATTTGCACATGTGGGAGATTCGAACAACTTAGTGTTTTTCTGATAATTTTAGACTCGTAGATTCCAAAAATGTTCTCAAAAATGTAAAAAACTGGGTCCATCATTTAAAAAATTAATTTTAAAGTTAAGCGAAAATCACGTGACATCAAAACGCTCCGTGATTGGTTGTGATGTCATCGTTCATGCAAACCAATATTTTTGTATTGCTTTTAAGCGCGCACTATTTTCCGATTTTGTTTTTGCAAGTTCCTGAAATTTTCTAGCTATCAAAATTTATTTTTATTTAAACCTGAAGGTTTATTTTATCGATCTAGATAGCTTAGTTATCTCAATTTGTCATAAATGTCTCTTCTACCTGGATTTAACAAAGGACAGTCAGACAACCTCCCGAAGGTTAACAGCATGTCAATGTTTTCGTTCTTGGGGGGGGGAGGAAACCCGGATTTTATGGGAGCAGAAATACGGGGAATTAAAACCCAACGGTATGTAAAATCAGTTATATATTTATCCAATTTTACTTCAAGTCAAATAAATATACATATATCATATACACACATTTGTAGTAGCATCGCTTTTTATAAATAGAGATAGATGTAATATATTAAATTAAAAATTAGAGAAAGTATTTATTGTGAGACCGGGACCTTTAAACTTCGTTCCAAAGATCCTTAATAATGTGTACTGTTAAAATAAAAAACGAAATAAATCTACCAAAAAATTATTAAAAATATATAAAAATGTAAGAAAAAAGTTTTAAAATGTTTAAAATTGGCCATACATCACTTTTCGTACGTTAAATTATTTTTATTATTCCATGTGTATTGCTCTCACATCCTCCGTACTGTTTTGGTTTTCTGCTCTCCTGTTGAGGGTGGAACCTAATATTTAAATCTACGCATCGTTTTCTTACGCCTTTCACTAATGTGGGCGTGTTGCATGGTGGTTAAGTACGGCTTCTGCATAGTACCATCATTCTCCTCGGGTGCTCGGTTCTATTCCCGTCGATACAAAATTTCGGAGCTTAATTTAAATTGTTAAAAACAATTTTTTATGTTTATTTATTATTCTTTAGTCCTTTTTAGGATTTTTATTGTAATTTAATTATTTTTAAAACATTTATTTTTTGCTTTTTCAAAATTTTCAATTTTTTCGATTTTCACATTTTAATTCATTATTTTTTGTTTATTTTGTACGGATGTCATGGCCGCAAAAATATTTTGTTTTTCTATCCCTAAACTTTCAACTCTCGAGTTATTGTGCTATGAACCACCCTTCATGAATCCACCCTTCTATTTCTTTGCTCTTTTATGTGTTTATGCTCGTTGTCATTTTTATGCTTACTCACAGAAGCCTCTGGAATGAAAGCCTTTAGCCTTCGTGTTGCAAAAAGTAGACTGTAGCGCTCCAAAACCAAACCAAAACCAATTCTTAAGCATTTTAAATTTGATGAAAAGAAATTAAAAATCTTTAGAAGGCTTTACTTAACTATTTATACTTTTTTTAAATAACAATACAGTTTTATTGTCTTTAATGTTAATGTTAAATTAAAAAATGTATAAAGTTTCTGAAATTAAATTTAATTTTTAAAGTAATATCATTATAAGTATTTTAAAAATATTATATACTTTTTTCAAATTAGTCACCAATTTAATCGAAAAATATCACTGTGAATTGATTCAATTAAAAAAGTATGCATCTTTGAAGAAAATATTTATATCTTAAAAATACAAAACTTTCCCCTCCCCCGAGTTATTTATTAGATAATTATATGCTTTAGATATTTATATGTTTTACGATATTTATATGCTTTATCAAACATTTATTGTAGTTGAACTCTGTAATAATACTCGAAAATGAGCAATTTTAAAAGTTAAATAGCACTGGTTAATCAACAGTTCTTTTAAAGGTATATATGTATTTTTATATACTTTACTTTTTCTAAACTAGTAATATTTAAACAAAAGCAGGCATTTACTTACCAAAAAATGGTCACAAACCTATAGAGATGATTTATATGATAATTTGGGGTTTACATTCTCATCCCTTTCCATCGCATTTGTCCAGATTTTACGTGTATGTGGATCATTGGAAACGTTGAAAAATATCTTCTCATTGCAATTAGTTGCTGTATTTTAACAGAGTGACACAATGTAATATTTATAATATGACTAGCTGCTTCGCACCCAGCCTTCGGTCTGGATTTTCAAATATTTCGATGAAAGATTTAGAACCACTATTAAAGATAATAAGATGTATTGATAGAAATGCTGAATAAATTTCGTATGTTTTAGATTGTTGACGATTATAACAGTTTATTAATAGCCAAATGTCCAGTAAGTGCACTGTGTTGCCCGTGAGCCGCTGCATAATAATTCCCAATTCCAGGACTTTTTTTTAATGTAGGAATCAAATTTCAAAATACTGTGGAGAGTAACATATATATGTACTGTTCTGAATGGGATAAATCATTCCCAACCGTCTTTTAGTACTGTTTTACATACATAAAAATTAAATTTTAAACAACAAAACCTAAAATGAAAACTTTTTCTTTAAAAAATGGCAATTGTGAAATAAAAACAAATATGATAGAACATGGTGAATTTGTAAGTACTGAATATAAAAATCACGACAACATATAACAGAAAAAATGTTAACTTCTTAAAAAATTTGAGAAAGTAAAATAAAGATTTACATATTTTGATGAAATACAAAATTTAGCTATAAAAAATAAAATGATTTTGATACTGGGATATTTCAAAGAGGAAAAGTTATTGCGTATGAAAAATAGTTGTAACTATAGGCAATAAATGGCACCACTCATTACATATTTTAATTAATATATTTTTAACTGATTCTAATTACGATATTTTGATGATAAAATAAATTAAGCACATAATGTCAAAAGCCAAGAACTTAAAGCGTTATCATAAGAATGAAGTTACATAAAGGATTTCAATTTTTATAACACGAAACATATACCATAAAGTCGCCAAGCTTATTTAAGAATAGGTGAAGTACAGAGTGACGTCTTAAAATTGGATTAATAAAAATGGCGCAATTGAATTTAAAATGAAAGAAATATACCAAATTAATATTGATAAAACAAATAAGTGTATAAGACTAAAACACCGAAAACAATTATATTATTTGAAATCACATTTTAAACTTTATTCAAAAGTGGCTACAATATCTCAACATTTCATAGTTTCAAATTTATTTGTTCCCTGTATATCACTTGCCAATTTCTTTTATCTCTAGTGTAGTTGAGTTTTAGATAACAAAACCTATAACCATATGATAGTTTTTATTTAATAAATGGCAACTGCGAAATGAAAACAAATTTGATAGAACATGGCAAGTTTTTAATTATTGAAAATAAAAATCTCGCCAAGCTAATAAAATAGAAAAAGAAGTGATTTCCTAAACAAAAATGAGTTTATCGTTTATCAGATAAGAATAGTCTTATATACATAAATGCCATCATATATTTCTATACTTACACTGGAATTTAAAATCGCGTAGATACGTTTTTATGTTTCCCGAATACCAAATATCTGGAGATAATAATGCCAACAATGAATAACACTGCCATATTTAGACGCCAACTCAATAACGGAAAGCTCGTGTCGCAAAATTAAACTGCCATTTTGTTTGGTTTTTCGTTAATATCTTTCGAACTAATTGGTATATCGGAACACGAATGGGCGAAATAACATCCCTGGATCTCACAGTCAGATTTTAATCTGGGAATTCAAGATGTATTAATGTGGAATATGTTCATTTGGCGGTATCAAGGATTTCTGTCCAAAGAAGATACTCTATGACTTATCGGGTAGATTTGTTAAAAAAGCATAAAAATGAAAACTGTTCTTAATATCTATAAATAAAAGTAACAAAATAAATATTTACACGCTAACGATTAAATCTGCATCAAATGTGTGTCTTTATTAAATTTGCTCAAAACTGTATATTAAAATTAAGTTTAACCCTAAACTGTATTACTACTGTACGTTGATTAGCAACGTTAATATACCTTGCCAAATTACGTGATAGAATAGGGAGCAGAGGTTTTGAAAGCAAAAGTGCTAATTTTGTTCGTAGTAATAAATGTTTCCAAAATTAAGGAAATTTATGACAAACCACATAGTTTAGTATGAAACAGAAGCACACATTCATATTGTCAAATATGTAAATATAAAGATAACTATATAAAATGATAGGAATTTATTTGCCCATGAGAGTCACTGAAATTTGTACTTTTTGTTGTTAAAATATTATTGATAAACATTTCATTGCAACTTAAAAATTAACCAAGAATTAAATTTAAAATGAGTTCTCATATAAAAATGCTATAATTTGCGTCACATAGAAATGAAAGTGAATCACTTTATATCTCAATTTCCAGGTCAAATCGAATTGATACTACGCAGACGATTATAAAATAAGAAATGAATAAATGAAATATTTAAAGGAATGACGTCATAATGATAGAAAAATATCATTTTCACCTATGTATTATGTAATAAATTAAAAATTTTAATCTTCTACTTTTAACCGAGGAAAACTGCGTTTAAAACAATTACTTGGGATGACGTCACATTGCTAGAAATAATGCTTCTTTCACTTAGTTATCACGCGATAAATTAAAAATTTTATCGTTTGCTTTTAACCGGGGAAAATAATGCTTAGAATAGTGACATGAAATGCTCGAAAATGGGGGAAGGAATGGATTTCGAACGTTGAAAATTTACAAAAACCTTCCCAGGGATATACCTAAACATTTCCCAAATTTTCACGGCGATTGGATGCATGGCTTTTGAGTCTATTGAGTACATACATACAGACAGACAGACACACACACACAAATTCATTTATATATATATAGATTTTTTAATGCCAGACATAATAAAAAATTTCTATTATATGCGATACTTTACACAGAAACAAATTTAAAAGTCGCCTTTTAACATGTAAACAGCTTAGGCGGTCGGTGTCGAGGTGAACTATGACGTCACAAACTCGGCGCAGGAAAAGTAACGTTTCTGAGAGACATTAAAGAGTCCGCTATAAAACCCACCAGAAATCACTCATTAGGCCCCCAAATGAAAGAAAAATAGTTACTATCCTGTTTACTTTTTTGTCTTCTATCGTTTAAAATCAAAATTAGAAAACGTGAAAATTCCTCATTCTGTTTATGTAATTTTATAACGTTGCTTTTCTTATATTTCTAATAAACTGTAGGCAAGCGCCAACTTTGCCAAACATCATACAAAAGGCTAATTTTAATTATACTTGAAACAATGATTTTCTATTTGCACCGTGTGACCCAAATTAAAATTTCTGGTTGCCAAGAGTTCTTTCTGGCAAATAATACCCCTTAGTGTCCCGTTTGAGTTTCGAAATCAGAAGTGTGATACTGAAGAATGTTCTCAATAGCGTTAATTAATTGCTCAAAACAAACGCACTTTTAATATAAAACACTTTTTATTATATTTACGTATGCGAGATCTTTAAATGCACAGAAAATGTCACATAGAAGAATTAATGGCGTAAATAATATTAATATATCAAACTCAAAAGCAACTCAAGAGCCATTTTTCTCGCATACGGAAGAACAACCATGTTTTCACTAACAAAAATCGTTCGTTGCCACTCGCAACTTACAGAGAAAAAAAATAAAATAAAAAAGATAATATGTGGGTAGAACATCAATTTTAACAGACGATTGGACACTTAGATGCCACGTAGAAGATTGAAGCAGAAGAGTGTCGGTGATCGTCATGGTGATTAAACCTATGCTACAAACTTTCAAATTTTGTCTGTTGTGTGTGGGTGTATATATACTGTTAACACCACGACAGCAACAATTTGATTGCTAATCAGGTTATTTGAAATATATGTATGTATGATATTTTTACCCTAAAAATAAACAACTCAATTATGAAGTTCAATTGGCATGTCGCAACAAAAAAAAATCATGTCGACTTTATTTGCGATGGGTAATTTGCCCTATACAAAGGAATAGTATCCATGCTGGATACGGTGCAGCCGCAACACCATGTAAAACGTAGTTAAAATTGTAAAAAAACACTTTGGGATTAAAAAGAACATAGTTTATTTATGAGCCAACCAATCAGGAATCATGAATCGCCAATCACGAGGGGATGCCGGGGATGTAGATTAAGCGTCAAGAGTTTTATAAAGCATTTATACAACAGTTATATATTAAACCTACTCCAATAAAGTCTCACCCTGATGCCTTATTCTAACTTTTGAATACTTATTTATATGACATTCATTTAATTAAATCATAACTTTGAACTTTTTAAATTTATTTAAACAAATGTTAATACCAATTTTCTACTATACTTACATAAATCTTTTATGCTATGAGTCACCTAAAATCAGTATATTAATGTGCCTTACATGTCCAATGCTAATTCATGTCTATATCTACATATATCATTTCTTTTGTTTGGGTTTAACATGCATTTAATGTTTAAGTTAAAACTCTTATTTGGTTGCATGTTTAATTGGGCTCCACTGGTAATGGTTGTAGTTTTTTCTCCTGCTTTTGTCTTTTTGCGTAGAAATAAACCATTAGTTAACTAGAAGAATGTATTATTTTTGTGCAACAGTACATGTGGTTACCATTTTGGTACACTTGCTGTGAGTTTTTCTCATAACATTAAATCCTGCTGTGTAACTTTTGGTACTATCCAATCACTTTCACAATATTGTTGAAAGTTCAAGTTGGAATTCTGCTTTTACCCATTTCTCTCTCTCAGAGTGGAATGTAACCTTATGTTATTCTCGTCATTGTTGTGGTGTAGTCCTCGTTTATTTTTGAGTATTAACCTGTGATCAAATGTATAGTGGGATTTTATTTTGATTGCGTTGTGTAAAAGTATTTTAGTACTAAATTTAACCATAGGTTCTGAGAAACTACAGACATAAGATATGAAAATAAACTAAAAGCTAAATTACAGCATCCTAAACTAGCTTAATATAAAAAAATAAATTTATTATAATATATATATACATCTATGTACAAACAAACTGATTCTAATTTTCATAAAATATGCTTTATCAGCACCTTCTAAATTAGTACTGAGAATCATTTTTCAATACTTAAGTAATTATGTAAATATAAGAGAGAGAACCTAATCTCAATTTCAAAAAGTATGTAAAACGGGGTACCTTTGAGGAGTTAAAATGGTGTGCCCGGAACACTGCTGGTTGAATGGTATCTATGGCTGGTCAGGATTGGGTATCTATAGATCTTTCGTAGGTCTGGTCAGGGGCTTCCTCCTGAGTGTTTGGAGTGCGACCGTGCTATTTGATACAGGAACACTTCCCGTCTGACTTGACTCGACTCTCGAACACGTTCCGTCGGACTTCTCTCCTTGTCTGGACTACCGATCACCTTCCCTCCGACATCCGAACACCTTCCGTCGGACTTGTCTAGTCTACTCGACCCGAACCTCTTCTGTCGGACTTCCGAACACCTTCCATCGGACTTTCTGCTCGTCTCGACTATCGAACCTCTTCTCAATTTTAGATTTTTCTTATTTTATTAATTTCATCCTTGTCCCCTCTTCCTTCTTATCGTCCAATCCGAATAGTTGTAAGAATCTAATTGGTCTGCTTAAACCCCGCCTTGAGACCGCCAATGTGGAAAACCTTACACCTTCTAATTGGGCACTGTCCCTTAGGGACTCATAAAGGTCCACAAAGGTACATTCTTATTTAATGGTAAGTACGGAGACGGGATTCTAATTTGGGACTGGGATCAGAACAACGCCGGAAACCACCGTACAAGACAACAATATCCGTAGAACATAATTTTATGGTTTCTGTCTTTTTACAAAGATGTGATGAGGTCAGATTTAGATCCCAAGCATTTTACTTCTTGTATGAATGAATCAATTATATAACTGATCTAAATCGCCTCATCACAATTATTACTTCAAGGTTTTCAAGGCAATGGTTCAACTGGATTCAATGGGCAGAGCCCTCTAAATTATTACCAGTTTACGTATTTCCAAATAATTCTTTCTTAATAATTATTGCTTGTTTGCTAATAATGCTTGAATTTTCATCCCTCTTATTTCTTAAATTATGGTGTAAATGCTATATATGGGAATTGTATGCATTCATGTAATTCTCCAACACGACACACTGCTTATTATAAATATTTAAAATTATTAGATATGTATAATAAGACAGGAACAGATGTATTTTAAAGTAACTGCCAATGTTACCTAACTGAAAACAATGCACCTAAAGTAGAGAAAAACATCTAATTTCATAATGTATTTATTTTGATAGTTTTTACATAATAAAAAAATGATTTCCTCTTCACTACTACGAGATAAATGAATTTCTAATATAGAAACTAATTTTATTATATTGAGACGGATAATTAGAAACTAAACTTAACTCTTTAAGATGCTGGTTGCTCAAATTTGAACAAAACTTCGATTTAATAAATTTCTTCGTAGAATAGTACGATGCATGTGCGGATCCAAAAATCGACAGAAATACGATATGTTGCATTTTAAATATTTTGTTTTAAAATTTGTAGTACAAATTTCCAAAATTAATCGATTTTGAAATGAGAAAAATAATTTTGTTGATTGATGGAACAGATGGTAACTTTAATATTGTTGCATCTGTAACGGTATATTTAATTTAGAATTAATCCTTAACTGTAGATATTATTTTTGTAAATTATTATTTTGTGTTTCTAAAACTTTTCCTTTTGTATTTTGGCAACACTTGTCAGTGTTGTTAGATTTTTGAAAACAAAACTAGAGTGTGGTTAGAGAGAGTGAAAATAAAACATGTAAGAAAGATATTATGAGTGTATTCTATTCAAGTATTTTTAACCGAGTTATATTATATCCTCTCCTGAAAAAGCTGAAAACCAACACTGGTGACCTGGGATTCGTTCGACTTTATTGTTTATGATGACTACGGAAACCGGTAGTAATACGGCATTGAAAGCCGAAGCGAATATTGTGAGTATAAAAATACCACCCTTTTGGAGAGAAAAACCGGACATTTGGTTTTATCAAGAGGAAGATCAGTTTCAAATAAACAAAATAACCACTGAAGAAACGAAATTTAACTATCTGATATTCCAGCTGGAACCAAGGTATGTTGAAACTATTTGGGACATTGTTAGAAACTAAGCCTAACAAATATTCTATGGCAAAAGACCGCCTTTTAAATACTTTCAAAGAAAGTGAAAGCGTCTGGTTACCGGATTAGAATTAGGTGATTATAAACCCAGTCAGTTGTTGAAGAAATTGCGCGGTCTCGCCACAGATTATTTTTCAGAGAATGTGCTGAAATCATTGTGGCTAGATAAGATGCCTGATTTTATAAAAAATATTCTCCTTGTGAGCGAAGAGGATTTAGACAAATTAGCCTCAATGGCTGACAAGATATTTGATATGAAATCTGAAAATAAAATTTTTAGTGTTTCGCCAAATGTAAATTCCAGTGATGTTTTACTTGCACGAATAGCTGCATTAGAACAAAAAATCGATGCTCTTCATATACAGGATCGGTTCAGATCCAGATGTAGATATCAAAACCAAAATTCATCACGCAGTCGTAACCGTACGAACAAATGATTTAATCCTAACGGAAAATTTTGTTTTTATCACTTCAAATTCGGAGATCGTTGCCGACCCGAAAAGTGTTATTTACCGTGTGCTTGGGAAAAGAAGGCGGAAAACTCCATGACGCAGCAGGATTAGCGGCTACTACTGTTGCTGATATTGATGAGAGCCGCAAGTTTCGTTTATTTGTGAAGGATAAAAATACAGGACTGCGGGTTTTAGTGGATTCTGGCGCGGATGTCAGCCTCATTCCGGCGACTCATTCTAAAACGAACGTAAGTGACTTTAAATTATATGGAGCAAATGGAACCGAAATTCCTTCATACGAAATAAAAATTTTAGCTCTAAATTTAGGGCTTAGAAGAGAATTTCAATTTCCTTTTATTTTAGCAAAGTTGAAAAAGCTATAATAAGAGCTGATTTTTTAAATAAGTTCAAACTTTTAGTAGATATTTCTAACAGATGACTAATTGATGGGGTAACTAGCCTATCTGTTAAAAGTGATATAACGACAGTGTTTTTTGATACTATTAGTACACTCGATAAAAATTCAAAATATTATAATTTGTTACTTGAATATCCCAATTTAACTCAACCTAATCTTTCTACTTGTAATTTTCAACACAATGTAGAACATTATATTAATACTACAGGACAACCTGTGTATACAAAGACTAGACAACTGGATTCCAAACGATTGCAAATAGCAAAACAGGAATTTCAGTATATGTTACAAAATGACATTATTCGTCCATCAAAATCACAATGGGCCAGTCCGCTTCATATCGTTCCTAAGAAAGATGGTTCTTTCCGACCATGTGGCGGTTATAGGCGATTAAATGCACAAACAGTGTCAGATCGCTACCCCATACCTCGATTAGACGATTTTAACCATATTTTAAAAAATACTCGAATTTTTTCTAAAATTGATTTGCATAAAGCATATTTCCAAATTCCTATTAATGAAAATGATAAACCTAAAACGGCTATTATAACCTCTTTCGGCTTGTATGAATTTAATGTTATGTGTTTCGGTTTGTGCAACGCACCCGCTACTTTTCAAAGGTTTATTAATGAGGTATTTCGAGGATTACATTTTGTTTATCCATATTTGGATGACGTTTTGATAGCGTCACATACTGAAGAGGAACACGAAACACATTTAAAATTAGTTTTCGAAAGATTAAATTAATATGGATTAAGGTTTAATATTTCTAAATCTATTTTTGCGGTTAATGAGTTAGAGTTTTTAGGTTTTCTAATTACTAGTGAAGAATCGAAACCTCTTCCTGCTAAAGTAGAAGCTATCCTAAACTTTAAATTGCCTGAAACTATACATCAATTACGGACTTTTCTCGGAATGCTTAATTTCTACCGTCGGTTTTTGAAAAACGCTGCTAATACTCAAGCTATTTTACATGAATACTTAAATGGCTCGAAGAAAAGAGACAAACGGAAAATATGTTGGACGGACGAAGCCTTTAAACAATTTAAAAAATGCATAGAAGATTTAGCAAATGTTGCTCTTTTGTCTCACCCGAATCCAGAGTTACCTCTTTCGTTGTGTACAGACGCCTCGGATCGGGCGATAGGAACAGTTCTCCAGCAATTTGAAAATGGAAGTTGGAAACCTAATGGATTTTATTCTAAGAAACTTAATCTCACACAACAAAATTACACTGCATATGATCGTGAACTTCTCGGAATTTATCTTTCAATTAAATATTTCAAACATTTATTAGAGGGCGGAACATTTACAGTGTATACTGACCACGAACCTTTAATCTATGCATTTTTACAAAATCCCGATAAAGCATCTCCAAGGCAAATTAGGCAACTTCAATACATTTCAGAATTTACCACAGATATTCAATACATTCAAGGAGAAAAAAACTTAGTAGCAGATGAATTGTCCAGAATCGAAGAAATCGATATAATAAATTATGATGAAATTGCTGAAGAACAAGAGCAAGATGACGAATTTGAGACTTTGCGAAAATCTACAAGTTTGAGTTTTAAAAAGTATTCCCTTCCATCTGAGAAGATGTTATGGTGTGATACTTCAACACAGTATATTAGACCTTATATACCTAAGAGTTTTCGATTAAAAATTTTTCAACAATTTCACGGACTATCCCATCCTGGAATAAAATCCACAATACAATTAATTTCTTCCAAATTTGTTTGGCCAAATATGAAGAAAGATATCCAGCTTTGGACGAAAATATGTATTTCATGTCAAAAATCAAAAATATCTCGACATACAAAATCAATATTAGGAGAATTTCAAAAGCCATCGGAGAGGTTCCGTGAAGTACATATGGATCTAGTTGGTCCATTACCACCTTCAAATGGTAATACCTACTGTCTCACATGTATAGATCGATACACAAACTGGATGGAAGTTATTCCAATAGAAAATGTCTCAGCCGAAACAGTAGCGAAAGCTTTCTACAGCAATTGGATAGTAAGATTTGGAATTCCTTTGCATCCTACAACTCCAAACTGTGTAAACAGCATGCCTACACCAGCTGAAAATCAACCTAGTTCAAATGTGACGCAACCTAAACTCAAATCAGCTTTAAGACAATCCAGAACTGGTAGAATTCTGAAGACCCCGTTACGATTCCAAACCTGATGTTTTGTATTTTTATATTACTTTTTTTTTTAACCCTTCCAACGTAACGTTCGTTACTGGTGGGGGAGTAAATGTAACGGTATATTTAATATAGAATTAATTCTTAACTGTAAATATTATTTTTGTAAATTATTATTTTGTTTCTAAAACTTTTCCTTTTTGTATTTTGGCAACATTTGCCAGTGTTGTAAGAAGTTTAAAAACTAAACTAGAGCATGGTTAGAGAAAGTGAAAATAAAACATGTAAGAAAGATTTTATGAGCTTATTCTATTTTTTATCTGAGTATTTTTTTAACCGAGTTATATTATATCCTCTTGTAACAGCGCGCAACGGCCATCTGCGCGCGCACCCTTTTTGATTTTTTTTGATTTATTTTTTCTTGTTTTATGTATGTGCTCTTCTTTCCTTCTCCTCTCCCTTTTCCATAATTATTATTCAAATGTCGGCCAGTAATGAGTGTAATGTTGAACACATATAAATGTCTACTATCGGGGATAAAGGGCCTCCGGCCCTAGGTACCCCAAAATGCATTATTCCAGTGTCCAGTGTCAGTGGACAGACTGTTAGTTTTCCGTTATGTGGAGTGTTGGTGTGCGCGAGGGCCTCCTGCTCTCTGCATTCTCAATAATGTTAATTGTTAAGTAAACTTGTAAATATGTGTAAATATATTAATAATTAAACGTAAATTGTTAAATGTAGATAGTTTGTAATGGATTTATAGTGTTACAGATTGGCGCCCAACCCGTGGCTCGAAACACGAAGCCGAAGACATGACCACAGATAAGTGATTTCTTTTCTTTTTGACAAGTACTCAAGGAACTTTATTGTAGTGTTTTAGGGGCCTTAATATAAGATGCAGATGTTCACGTAAACATATTTATTCACAAATCACAAATCATGTTATATGTACATTTTTAAGCTTGAACTTTTTGTTCTGATGTTCTTAACTCAAAAACAGAATTCTCTCTATCTGGTGTTGCCAGATTCCAATTGATACAGAGTTCTTTTATTCTGGCTGTTGCCAGATACATTACATCTTTTCCCCCCTTAAAATTAAATTTGTTAAACAGATAATACACATTCAAATATTTAAAACACAACAAATTAACATTAAATAGTCAATAGTTAAATTCCTCATGGAAACGTTTAGGTTCATGTCTTATTCGACTGGAACGTCGAAGAAAAGTTCCTTGTTCGGGAGTAGTGACTTCTGGTAAATGGATATCTGTACCGTCTAACTCTGGTAATTGGAAATCTGAAACAGTCTCTGGCGTAGCTTTTTCATCGGATTTATCTACAGATGTTGGTGATTGTTGACAATGTTCAATGTGTTCTTGTTCTTGTTTCCGTAAATGATCAGCATGTACATGCATACCTTGCTGTGTTCTATAAGATAAAGGACCTGTTTTATCCTTTATTGTTCCTGGTTTCCACGTTTGGTCAATTCCTCGTTTAATCCACACATTGTCTCCAATTTCAAAGTCTCTGTGTCTAGAAAATCTATCATGATAAAATTTTGATTTTAAGCTTTCCACGTCGTTTATATGGTCAGGTTTCAACCGATCAAATAAAGTTGAAAGTTCTCTGTTGAGAAATAGCTTCGCTGGTGTGCAACCCGTTGCTCGATGTATGGTTGTTCGATAAGTAAATAAAAAAACTTGTAGCTGATGCTCTTGATCGGAAAACTGATTAGATGTTTTCTTGAAGCGGGTTTTAAATGTGCGTATGACACGCTCTGCTAGTCCGTTACTTCTGGAATGATAAGGAGTAGATCGAATATGTTTTACACCATTCATCTCGCAAAATTCTCGAAATTCGGTGGAAGTAAATTGTGGACCATTGTCAGACACAATTATCCGACATATTCCATAAGAACTAAATAATTTTCTGAAACACTTTATGATATCTAATGATGTAACATTTTTAAGTTTAAAGACTTCCAGCCAACGTGAATGAGAATCGATGATGAAGAGCCAATTTTCACCATGAAGTTGAGCTAAATCAATGTGAACTCTATCCCAAGGTTTACCAGTGTTGTTCCATAACAATAATGGAGACTCAGCAATTTTTGGATGATGTTCATTGCAATCATTACAATATCTGACTGTTTGTTCGATGTCTCTATCGATGGCAGGCCACCATACTGACATTCTGGCAACAGATTTCATTGCAACTATGCCAGTATGTGATTCGTGGAGTTTATCAATCACTAAATATCTTAATTTCTCCGGAATCACTAAACGATTGTTCAGCAGCAAAATTCTTTGTTCATAAGTAAGCTCATTTCTTTTCTCAAAAAAAGGAATAAGTGCTTCGTCAATATTTTGTTTTGAGGGCCAGCCTTTCTCAATGTATAGAATTACCTTTGATAGGACGGAATCCTTTTCCGTAAATCTACGTAATGTGCGACGTGTTAACGTAAGTTCATGTATTGTGTGATTGGCAATGCTGTAAACAAATGAAGAATCTTCAAATTTACTTACTTTCTTATCTGGTAACGGCAAACGTGACAAGGCATCTGGAACCACCATTTGTTGGCCAGGACGATGCTCTATTTCGTAATCGAAAGCACCTAGAGTTATAGCCCATCTTGTTAACCTTGAGGCTGCTAGACTTGGAACTTCTTTGTGTTGATTTAATATCCGTTCTAATGGTTTATGATCACTCTGAATAATGAAATGGTGTCCAATGAGGTATTTATAGAACTTTTGTAACCCAAACATAATTGCTAGGGCCTCACGATCTATATTTGAATAATTGCGTTCAGCAGGTGTTAAAGTTCTAGAAGCAGCAGCAATAAGCTTCAGTTCCCCCTCTATGCGATGTTGTATAACTGCACCAAGTCCTCGAATTGATGAATCACAAGCTAAAATTATTGGTTGTTTTGGATCAAAATGTACCAGTATGGCTGGAGATGAAATACTTTCCCTAATTTTTTCGAATGTATTTTGATGACGTTCTGTCCATTCCCAAGAAGAATTTTTTGTTAATAGTTCGTGTAAGGGTGTGCACAGTATTTGTAAATTCTTCACAAAGCGGCTATAATAATTCACAGATCCTAAAAATGATCGGAGTTCTGAAACATTATTTGGAGGTGGTTGTTCTCTCAAAGCGCGTATTCGTTCAATGTCTGGCGAAATGCCTGTTTTGTTAATCACATGTCCAAGAAATTTAATTTCTTCTTTGAACAACTGTATTTTTGACATTTGTGTTTTTAAACCGACCTTACGAAAAATTTCAAATACCTGTCGAAGTCGTTGAGCATGTTCTTGTATATTTCGACCTCCGACTGCAATGTCATCTTGAAACCATGTAACACCTTCGATTCCAATAAGAAACTGGTCCATCAATTTTTGAAATATTATGGGTGCTGCTGATATGCCAAAAGGCATTCGACAAAAGCGATAATATCCTCTATGTGTAGCAATTACTAAATATTTCCGAGATTCTTCACTAACTTTAACTTGCAAAAATGCATCCTTTAAATCAATTACACTAAAAATTGTGCAACCATTTAATTTAGAAACAATGTCTTCGAATGTTGGATACGGATATTGTTCTGTTATCATATGTTTGTTTATCGTGGATTTAAAATCGCCACATAATTTAATTTGACCATTTTTCTTTGTTACGTAAACAACTGGTGACGCCCATTGTACGGTTTGCTCGTTAATATTAACACTTTCTAAAGTGCCATTTTCTATCAAACGATCAATTTCTTTATCGGCAGCAGGCTTAAGCGCATATGGAACAGATCGAGCCTTACAGATTACTGGTTTTGCGTTATCATGTAATCTGATGACCGCCTCAAAACTTCGAACTGTACCTATTTTAGTTTGATCAAATATATCAGCATAATCTTCAAGAAGTTGTGATTCAAGTGTTCGAACGTTTTTATCAATATATTTTACCTCAAATTTTGGTTCTAAATGGAATACTTCCATCAAATCCTTGCCTAATATAGGTACACTGTTACCTGGTACTACTGTTAGTAAACAATCTTCCGATTTCGATCCGATTTTGATTTTCACTTTAATGTCTCCCAGTGTTGCAATCGGTTTATCAGGATACGCAATTAGTTGTTTAGATTTTAAAAGTTTCGGTTTCCCAATTATTCTATAAAAACTTTCAGGTATTATAGATTTCCCTGATCCAGTATCGTATTGAAAATCAATTTCTTTCTTGTTAATTACAGCTCTAACCTGATATTTATTATCATTGCTTATGTGAAAAATATGATGAACGAATTCTGCATTCCCAGATCGTACACATACTTTTTCAAAATGTCCTTTAGTATGACAACTGCGGCAAGTGGCTAATTCAGCTCTACATTTCTCCCCTTTCGAATGTTTACTTTTCCCACATCGAATGCAGACAGTTCGTTTATCTATTCGGAATTTATTACGTTCCATCTCGCTATGAACTTTTGGTTTGGTTTTGAAAACAGTGGGTTTGGCGCCGGCGTTGAAATTGTTTTTCTTTACATTCTGAGTTGGCGTATTTATTTTATTCACACTTGTAACGGGGTTTTTATGATCGGAATGTATAACAGATTCAATAGTTTCTCGATTGATATACGCAGATTCATAATTTAAAGCCGACTTCTCAATCTGATTAAAAGTTGCTGTTTCATCAGAGTGCTCACGAAACAAATGTTCTTGTATTCGGGAATCATTGATACCCAGTATTAATTGATCTCTTAAACGTTCATCTAAAGAATTCTTAAATTTACAGTTTACAGCAAGAGTTCGTAAAGCAGCAATAAATTCAGCTATTGATTCACCGTTACGGCGAAAACGTTGGGAAAATTTTGTTCTTTCGACATGGATGTTTGTTGCCGGTTTAAAATGCTGTTCCAAAAAATCTTTGATTTCAGAATAAGTTTTTTCGTCAGGAGAAATAGGATCAAAATTATCATTTACTAGTTTAAATAAACAAGGTCCCATACAACGTAAAATTAAATCTCGTTTATCTGCATCTTCAGTGATACGAAAAACTCTTATTTCAAGTTCAAAACGTCTAAAATAATATCGTATATCATCCTTACCTGGGCAAAATTCGTTGAAAGTAAACTTCGATAAATCAATCGCTCTAGTTTCCGTTGACATGATGCTTTACTTCTGTTCTTTTTTTATCCTCGTCGCCAAAATGTAGTGTTTTAGGGGCCTTAATATAAGATGCAGATGTTCACGTAAACATATTTATTCACAAATCACAAATCATGTTATATGTACATTTTTAAGCTTGAACTTTTTGTTCTGATGTTCTTAACTCAAAAACAGAATTCTCTCTATCTGGTGTTGCCAGATTCCAATTGATACAGAGTTCTTTTATTCTGGCTGTTGCCAGATACATTACATTTATTAATTTTGTCATCCTGACAAATGAAGAATGAAGATTCTGATTTGAATTCACCCTGAATTCGTTTTATTTTATTATGATCATCCAGATCAAATTTAAATACCGCATACCAGTTCCTTTAGTGCCTGACGATTGAAATTTGAATAGTTTGTGGTTTCGGTCCAAGTTTTGAATTTTATTTTTCTTAACATTTTTATTATTAGGACTTATGGATATTGTTAATTTCAATTGTTTTGATTAAGAATTCATAAAGATAGTTAATATTTCAGTGTTGAATATTGGTGCAGGTTCAATTTAATTTGGATTTTTGTATTAATAACAAAAGATATTACTCAGGTTAATGTTCTTTTTTTGTGTTGCTTATTATTTAATTTTCCATCGATGATTCTTTTTAATAGAAATATTATGTATCTGAAATATTTGTATAATTAAGAAGTATTATTTTATTCCTTCAAATTTATTGATACTTCCGGTTTCAAATCGGAATAATATAGTTTAGTTGATTAATCAGATGTATGCATATTATGTCATTCTAATGAGCCATTCTCGCAGTAATTGAGTTTTACCATTAATTTTAAGTTTGGCCTGAAAAGAATAAAAATGGCATATCTTGCTAGAGGTAAAAAATGCGACCTTTTGGTTTTGGCCGCAGAATTAGGCATCGAGTTGGAACCCGACGCCACAGTAATAAAAATTAAAGATGTTATAACCGGATGTACTTCATATGATGAAGAATTCACAAAAACATTGTTGGATACAATCATTAGCACCAGAAAAGAATCCGAAGTAAAAGAAAAGGAAGCAGAAACCGAGAGACGGCAAATGGAATTTGAATTAGAGAAACTAAAGTTACAAAATTTAAATCATGCTTCGGAAACATGAACCGTTCTTGTCGATAGTGATACGGATGTATCTAAATTTGAAATTAAAGGGTTAATCCCCCAGTTTGACCCGAAGGTAGATGACATTAGTACGTTTTTAAACCTTTTCGAGAGACAACTGTCATTTTTGAAAATACCAGAATCAAAATGGGTGGTGTATCTGATCGGGCTTTTACCTATTGAAATTTCAAAATTAATGAGGAATTTTCACGTTTTCTAATTTTGATTTTAAACGATAGAAGACAAAAAAGTAAGCAGGACAGTAGCTATTTTTTTTTCATTTGGGGGCCTAATGAGTGATTTCTAATGGGTTTTATAGCGGACTCTTTAACGTCTCTCAAAAACGCTACTTTATCTCCGCCGAGTTTGTGACGTCATCGTTCATGTAAACACCGAGCTCCTATGCTGTTTACATGTTAAAAAGCGACTTTTAAATTTGTTTTTTGTGTAAAGTATCGCATATAATAGCATTTTTTTGTTATGTCTGGCATTAAAAAATCATACTCTAAATATTGTATTGTGCCACTCTGTAAAAATACAACAACTAATTGCAATGAGAAGATATTTTTCAGCGTCCCAAAAGACCCACATACACGTAAAATCTGGACAACTGAGATGAAAAGGGATGAGAAATTAAACCTCAAATTATCATATAAATCATCTCTATGGGTTTGTGAAGACCATTTTTCGGTAAATAAATGCTTGCATTTGTTTAAATATTACTATTTTAGAACAATTAAAGTATATAAAATACATCTATACCTTTAAAAGGATTGTTGATTAACCACTGCTATTTAACTTTTAAAACTGCTAATTTTCGAGTATTATCACAGAGTTCAAGTACAATAAATATTTTATAAAGCATATAAATATCGAAAAACATATAAATATCTAAAGCATATAATTATCTAATAAATAACTCGGGGGAGGGGAAAGTTATGTATTTTCAAGGTATAAATATTTTCTTCAGAGATGCATACTTTCTTATGTATCAAATGTAACAGTGATATTTTTCGATTAAATTGGTGACTAATTTGAAAAAAAAAAGTATATTTTTAAAATACTTAATAATTATATTACTTTAAAAATTAAATTTAATTTGAGAAATTTTATACATTTTTTAATTTGACATTAATATTAAAGGCAATAAAATTGTATTGCTATTTAAAAATGTATAAATAATTAAGTAAAGCCATTTAAAGATTTTAAATTTCTTTTCATCATATTTAAAATATCTAAGAATTTATTTTGGTTTGGTTTGGTTTTGGAATGTTACGGTCTACTTTTTGCAACACGAAGGCTAATGAGACCGGTCTCACAAAAAATACCTCCTCTAATTTTTATTTTAATATTACATCCGTCTCTATTTATAAAAAACGATGCAACTACAAATGTGTATGTATATGATATATGTATATTTATTTGACTTGTTTGTGTTTATAAACAAAAGAACTGTGTTTAGCATGAATAAAGTATTAATACATGTTAAGTAAAATTGAAAAAAAAATATAAATGATTTTACACACCTTTGGGTTTTAATTCCTCGTATTTCTGCTCCCATAAAATCCGGGTTTTTTGCCAAGAAAGAAAACATTGACATGCTGTCAATTTTCGGGAGGTTGTCTGATTGGTAAATCCAGGTAGAAGAGACATTTATGACAAATTGAGATAACTAAGCTATCTAGATCGATAAAATGAAACTTCAGGTTTAAATAAAAATAAATTTTGATAGCTAGAAAATTTCAAGAACTTGCAAAAACAAAATCGGAAAATAGTGCGCGCTTAAAAGCAATACAAAAATATTGGTCTGCATGAACGATGACATCACAACCAATCACGGAGCTTTTTGATGTCACGTGATTTTCGCTTAACTTTAAAATTAATTTTTTAAATGATGGACCCAGTTTTTTACATTTTTGAGAACATTTTTGGAATCTACGAGTCTGAAATTACCAGAAAAACACTAAGTTGTTCGAATCCCCCACATGTGCAAATTCCTCATTGCTATAGAATCGGATTCTCCGGATAAACCACCGGAATATGGGGAAATAAAAAAAATTTTTATTACGTCGATTCAAGATGAGTGCAGAGAAATTCCGACAATTTTTCGTCCAACACAGAAAAAATCCAGACTCCACGTGGAGAGATTATTTCTATGATTTGAGAAAATTCTTTGAAGGTTGGCTCAGTGAGCTGAATATCACTACATTTGATCAGTTAAAAGATCTAATAATTTCTGATCAAATCAAAAAGAAGTGTCCTCCGGATTACAAAGATCATTTTTTAGATCACTGGAGTGAATTGAGCGATCCAGTTGCTTTAGTTGATAAGCTAGATGTTTATGAAGAAAGTAGAAACTTAAAAGGTAGAAACACGAACCATGAACAACATAGAAAGGAAAATTCTAAGCCGAGTAACAATTTAAGAAATTTTAAGAATAGCGTTAATTATAAATACTCAACGAATAGAACTGTTAATAAAATTAACGAAATACCTATTAGCTGCTATGGCTGTGGGAAACCTGGTTTCATAAAGGCAAAATGCCCTACGTGTTCCTCAAACAGTAAAGTTGATTCCGCCCAGGTTAGTTGCTTGAAATTTCAAACGTGTGCGATACAAGAACCCAAGGCAATGTTAATGAAGATTAAAATAAATGGTATGTGGGGTTTAGCATGTGCTGACACTGGAGCCAGCCACACTGTTGCTGGAGAAACCCTGTATAACCTCCTCCGAGAACAAGGGGTAATTTTTCGTAAAGTGAATTTAAATATAACACTCGCGGACGGAGTGCCGAAATTCTCTGAAGTTTATAATACCGAAATAGACATTGAATTGTTAGGGAAAAGAATTCCTACTACACTATTTGTGTTACCTACAGCTAAGGACAATTGAACTCTCCTTGGTACTGATTTTTTATCCAAAGCTGGTGTTAGCTTGGATACTCAGAACAGGAAATGGTATTTCAACAGTAATCCTAGGAAAAAATTCAATTTTGAGAAAGATACATTTATACCAGCTTGTGTGCCACATAAAAACTCTTTCGAATCCTCAGGTAATTCGCAAAACATTAGCACTATATCATCCGATAACATTATTGTGTCTCCTGAGCTGAACATTTTCGTTTTGAAAGAAACTGAAGGCAGTCACTTATCTGCCGAGGAAAGGTTACAATTATGTAAACTGTTAGAAATGTTTACGGATATCTTTCAGCCAGGGGAAGAGCCTACACCTAGAATTAAACATTATATAGACACTGGTAATAATCTCCCTGTAGCTATGCCACCATATCGCATGTCTCCATTAAAGAAGGACATTCTTAAGAAAGAGTTAGAGAATCTTTTGGCCAATGGCACAATTGAAGAATGTGAGTCACCGTATGCCTCACCAGTGGTGCTAGTTCCAAAACCTAATGGTCAATTTCGCCTTTGTGTGGACTACAGAAAGTTGAATTCAACAATAAAAACTGATAAATACCCTCTGCCTAGAATGGATGATTTGCTCCATGAAGCTAAACATACTCCTTACATGTCAACCATAGATTTAAGATCCGGATATCACCAAATCGAGGTAAATCCCACTGACCGAGATAAAACAGCTTTCGTGTGCCCTTATGGTACTTACAGATATTGCCGCATGCCTTTTGGGCTTAAAAATGCTCCGGCGACATTTCAAAGACTAATCGATAACTTCAGAAACTCCCTGAATGATGTTTTGGTTCTGTCGTGCTTAGATGACATAATAATTTTATCTGAAACTTTCGAGAAGCATATTGATGATTTAGGAAAAGTATTATCAAAATTGCGTGAGTTTAAATTACATGCTAACAGAGAGAAGTGTAATTTCGCCTGTAACCAAGTGAAATACTTGGGACACTACATTACAAATTCTGGTCTTGAAGTTGACCCAGATAAGGTTGCCGCCATTCAAAATTTACCACCTCCCAGTAATTTAAAGCAAGTCCAATCCTTTTTGCAAACTTGCTCGTGGTATAGAAGATTTGTACCGAACTTTTCTGACATAGCAAGGCCCTTAAGTAATCTCACGAAGAAAAATAGCCCTTGGAAATGGGGAAAAGAAGAGGAAAACGCATTTAAAACCCTAAAACATCATCGGATTAGTCCTCCTGTTCTACGACAAAATGACCCAAATAAGCCATACATCTTGCGAACCGATGCTAGCAACTACGCGCTTGGAGCAGTGCTGTTGCAAGGTGAGGGAGCTGAGGAGCACCCTATTGAATATGCGAGCAGACTATTAAACGATGCAGAACGGAACTATACAACCACAGAACGAGAAGCGTTGGCAGTGGTTTGGGGCCTAAATAAATTTCGGGGATACATCGAGGGACAAGATATAACAGTGACATCAGATCATCAACCTCTTCGTTGGCTAATGAGTTTAAAATCTCCAACTGGAAGACTTGCTCGTTGGGCTTTGCAAGTCCAGTCGTTTGCCCCAAAGATGGAATACATACCTGGAAGAGCCAACGTTGTGGCAGATCTCTTGTCAAGACCTTTCTGCCAACACGCTGAAGAATATTGCCAATTCTGCAAAATTGCCATTGATATGCCAACACGAAGTCCCAGAGAATTACGAGAAGAACAACTTAAGGACGCAGACCTTAAAAAGATCATTGAATCTTTGAGAGTCCTGCTAAAGATGAAAATTTTACAAATTGGCTAAATCGGGGATATTTGTTGAATCAAGGAGTCTTATACCGATATTCACCAGAAGCAGAGACAGAAGAAGCCCAGTTAGTAGTGCCGAAGCATGAATGTGAAAGAATACTGAAAGAATATCATGATGCCCCAATGGCGGGACATTATGGTGTAGAAGGAACACTATGTAAGATAGCGAAGCGGTACTACTGGACTGGCATGCGTAGATACATTACAGAGTACATAAAGAATTGTGAAGATTGTTGCCGATTTAAAGCTAGTAATCAGAAACCTTCAGGTTTGCTACAAACACCTGTATATAACCAACGTTTTGAATCAATTTCAATTGACTTATTTGGACCATTACCCAAGAGTCCTGATGGTAAAAAATGGATATTTATAGTAGAAGACTGCGCTACTAGATGGACTGAACTTTTCGCATTAGAACATGCTACTGCTAGGGAATGTGCTATCACCCTGATAGAAGAAGTTTATTTGCGTTATGGATTCCCAAGAAGAATAATAAGTGACAATGGAAGTCAGTTTGTTAGTTCAGTGATGCAGCAAGTTTGTTATCTTCTTAATATAGATCAGGTGTTAACCCCGGTATATCACCCACGGGCAAACCCGGTGGAGAGGAAGAACCGAGACTTAAAACCAAGATTGGCAATCCTTGTCAAAGGTAACCACACTATTTGGAGTGAGAAACTCCCAACCATATGTTTTGCCCTGAACACAGCAAGATGCGACAAACAGGTGAAACAGCAGCATTTCTTATGTTCGGAAGAGAGCTTCGAACAACAGACGATGTTACTCGCGACCTTCGCGCTATTATCTCAAATGACAACTTCGTTCCCGAGATAACGCCCTATTTGAAACGTTTGGCAAATTATATGAATCAGTTGAAGTCGGATATAGAATTGAAACAGGATAAAAATAAACTTTATGCTGATAAACATATCAGAAAAACGCCTCAATTCAAAACAGGTGATAAAGTGTGGGTAACTCTCCACCCCAAAAGTCAAACCAAATCCGAAAGAACAGCTAAATTTATGCCACGACGCGATGGTCCATATGTTATTTATAAAGTACAATCTCCTACATCTTATTTGATTGCTACCCAAAATAATCCTTTTACTCCCATAGGAAAATACCACTCATCATGCCTCCAACCTTATAGAGGGCAAGGGCAGAGCAACCCAATGTTGCCCCTGAAAAGAAGAGGTCGACCTAAAAGGCCAGTTGCTGAAAGTAATCAACAGCAAGACTCTACCCCAGTCAGAAGATCACCTAGACTTCACCCATCGATATGAGGACATTGGTCAATGGTTGAGGGGAAGAGTGTAACAGCGCGCAACGGCCATCTGCGCGCGCACCCTTTTTGTTTTAGCCTAAAAGGACAGACTGTTAGTTTTCCGTTATGTGGAGTGTTGGTGTGTGCGAGGGCCTCCTGCTCTCTGCATTCTCAATAATTTTAATTGTTAAGTAAACTTGTAAATATGTGTAAATATATTAATAATTAAACGTAAATTGTTAAATGTAGATAGTTTGTGTTGGATTTATAGTGTTACACTCTCCTAAAAAAGCTGAAAACCAACAGGCCCACTATGGATGAAGAATTCTATGGAAAAGTGGCCTTGTTCAAATACATATATTAATGTTGATGATGACGAAATTAATAAAGAAAAAAAAGAAGACCAGTTGTTTATTGAACAACGCACATGAGGTTTCACAAAGTGATTGGTATTATAAATATTTATCAAGTTATCTGAAAATTGTGAGACTTGTTGCATGGATCTTCCGTTTTATGCATAACTGTTTGGTACCTACAGAAATTACTCAATGAGAATTGACAACAAAAGAATTTCAGGAAGCAGAAAAACGAATAATAAAGATGATACAACAAGAATCTTTTATTACAGAGAAAGATACAAAATTGAAGACTCTTGAAGCATTTAAGGATGACGAATGTCTTATTCGCATAAAAACTAGAATTATTTACCGTAAAGATGATGCAGATTTTCTATGCCCTGTAGTTCTACCAGCAAAGCATGAAGATATAAAACGCCTGATATTGCATCTTCATGTAAAAAATTGTCATGTCGGAGTTCAAATCCTCTTGAATATTATCCGGGAGAAGTATTGGCTATTAAACGGTAGGAAGACCGTTAGGAAGGTTTTGTCTAAGTACTACTTGCCAAAGATTTATGTTAAAGAATTTAGAAACAGCCCCAGTACCACTTCAAGAAGATCGCGTACGTGATGCAGCAGTGTTCTAAATCACAGGAATCGATATGGCGGGACCCCTTTTTCTCAAGGGTAATCAAAAATGTTGGGTTCTGATATTTACTTGTGCCGTCTATAGAGCGGTTCGTTTCGAACTGGTTACATCTGCTTCATCATATGTTTTTCTAATGGCTTTAAGAAGATTCATAGCACGTAGAGGCAGGCCGACAGTTATCTACAGAGATAATGGTACTAATTTTGTTGGTGCAGCCAATTATCTGAAGAATTTAAATTGGAATCAAGCACAAAATCATGGAGTTTCCAATTCAATTCATTGGAAATTCAATCCGCCAACCGCAAGCTGGTGGGGCGGTTAGTGGGAAAGGCTTATCAGAGTTTTTAAAGATCTTCTGAAGAAAGTGTTAGGAAAGTCATGCCTTTCTCATGAAGAAATGGTTACTGTATTGGCGGATTGCGAGAGCGTTATAAATTCTCGGCCATTAACATATGCATCAGAACATGAATCCTTACGACCGATTTCTCCATCCATGTTTTTGCAAGACGTTCATGAATGTAGTGTACCAGATATTGATGCAGTCGAGCAAGGAGCATTGAATAGAAGACTGAAGTATAGACAAGCATTACAAAAATATTTACGAAACAGGTTTAGATCTGAGTATCTAGGGTTGCTGGTACAAACGCCTAAAAAGAGAAGTCTTCGCCCAATTACGGTAGGTCAAGTAGTATTGATGGGAAGTGATAATCTCAAACGGATTGACTGGCCTATGGGAAGAGTAGTCGAGATTGTACCTGGAAAGGATAAAGAGGTTCGTTTGGTGAAAGTAAATACTTCACACTCTACTTTACTACGTCCTATTCAGAGGATTTATCCGTTAGAAGTCGATTCGAACGAAGATATAGCCAATCTTTTATCTGACAAAGTAATTTTCCCAGGTAGAAGTGACTTCAGTAGTGCTTCTAATAAAGTTTCAGTGACGGACCAGGGAAAGGTTACGAGTGACTCAAAAACGACTCGATCTGGTAGACAAGTGAAGGTGCCTGAAAAACTGACCTTATAAACTTATTACAAAACATTTGTGTATATTTGAATATGTAAACATTTACGAGGTTCTGATTGTTTGTCATTTAAATGTGTTTTCACCAGATTTTATGTTCATTTTGTTACTATTGCTGAATTGTGCTCAATTCAGGGTGGGAGAATGTAACCTCCATGGTTTTAGATATTTTTTCTTTTCCAAAAAGGATAGGAGTAGTGGCAACAGTGTCACATTGCGAGGGAAAAAATGTTTAGAATAAAGAATGAAGTACGCTATGACAATAGATGTGTTTTTATTTTGGCGTATTTATTTATTGAAGTTATTCGTATCAGAATTCCTTAGTGATCGGTTATAATACGGAATCTTTCACGAGTGTATTGAAGTTATTTTCTTTACGAAGAAGAATTCCATTGATAGACGAAACTGAAAGTACGGGATATTTCCCAACAATTACAATTTGAAGATCTAACCGCAGTCAAGTGTGAGCAGAATAAAAATTTTACCTGGCTTTTCTCTTTTTTTCCCCTATAAACATCTGCTAGGACACAGGGTTTTGAGCATTACAAAGCAATTGACTCCCTTCCACTGCACTCCTTGGCCACCCCTCTCAATTTCACTCTGCTGCACTAAACTTCGGGACGCTTTAATCCAATCCAATCCATTCCTCATTTGTTGATCGCCTAGCCTATTTTTTATAGATGTGTACTTTTTCTTCAGGAATTTTTCTTGGAGTGGGCAAGCGCCTACGTGTTTCTATAGATTCAAAAACATTTAGCCTTCACCCAAAACTTTTTAAAATATAAAATTTTACGATTACCCTGTAGCAGGTACATGTGTTCATGGATGTGTGAAGAACAACGGGCCTATGGTGATGAAGAATGGTATCATAGCTTTGGAAAAATTGTGTAAAGTGATTTCTCGATATTTGAATTTCCTCTACCAATAAATAACGACGGTGTTATTTAAAAAACAGGACAACTTAAGTATAGGACCCCATTGACAACTTTTTACATTTGGCGCAGTTTTACATTTATTTCTAAATATTAAAAGACATATAAACTGAGCATAATTTAAAATTAAATTCCGTCCTAATTTCTCTATATTTTCTAAATCTAAAAAGTATTCTTTTATTTCACGATCTCCATTAATTTCAGTATTGCAAGCCAAACTTTTGACTTGTAATTTTTCTGAGAACACTTATGAGTAATATCTTTTGAAATTGTAAATTTGATTTAATTTCTACGTGATTGAACGAATTTTTGGTTTCCAACGGAAAGGTTCACCAAGAGGTATCTATATCACACCAATTATGTTTCATATCTTTTAAATTTAGTTTATTCTTTTAGGTAGAAATTTCTTAATTAGTGAGCTTGACAAAATTCACTCTTTCACAAATATTTAGCAATTAAGTTTTATTATACAATACTTTTACATAAAACTAAAACTAAATACTTTCATTCATCTTCTGAATCAAGCTTTTTTTCTATTACCTCTCATTTTTCGTTATCCATTTTGTTTTATATTTTTTTTTCACAGGAAAAGTTTACTTAATTCATTTTTTTTATAAAAATTCTTATAGATCGATTATAAGCCCCCGTTGGAGCGCTTTTTAGATTTGAGACTTTTCTACTAATTCGCCAGAGTTTTGTTTGTTTTATTATTTCTATTTATTGTTAAACTTGTGGGGTTTTAATTTAAGGTAGTAAGTTTTTCTCCTGTGTTTGTCACAAATAAACGAGTTTTTTTTATCATGTTTCCCATTACAAAATAATTAATCCCCTCCCAAGAATTGGCTCGAATGGTAAAAAAGCGGATTTTCTAGATTATAACATTTGTTTTTATTTCATTGCATTTCCAAGTTCCATTGTCCTTCAGAAGCACGGTAAGGTGAGAATTAAAATAAAATGTACCTGATCATAATGCTAAATATTTGTGTTTCACTGAGTTTAACGTGGTTGAAAACTGTTTAGTACCCATCTACTTGCCGCTGGCGACGAAAATGTCACCAAAGGTGCATCTAATAATCAGTTCCAATTTTTTCATTACCAATTTCGTTTTGCTATATTTTCATAGAAAAAAAAAAGTTAGGCAAGTGATTTTGATCAAAATTATTCCTCGGATTTATTTGGCTGAATAATATTGAAATATAAAATTTAGATCTTATCGATAGTTTTTAACCCCTATCGCTTTAAATTGTTGAAAATGACAAGATAGTTTTAAAAAAATAATAAGAGTTAAGTCAAAATAGAAAACCAAATACAAAAATAGCAAATTATAGGGCCAAAATCAAAAATCTACAAGAGAGACCTACTGCTTGAAATCAATCACGAACGGCTACAAACATCTATGCCAGTTGTGGGATTCAAACCGACGAACTCCGGTACATCCTACACATTCGGATCCAAAGTTATGTAGGATGTTCTGTGATGGCAGGAGAAGAGGGAATTATAAATATGACCAATCCTACCATGAGGCAAGATGTTTTACAGCACGTAGATGGCCAAAGAACGGGAAAATTACCATCAACCAGCGTATAATCAGGAGTAATGCTTCTAAGAAAAAGCGGTCGTTTTTAATTTGCATGTGAGCGGCCGAAGTCTAGGATTAGTGCTGATCATAAACCCGTTAGTGGCGGCTCTCCCCATTTTGACAAAAATTTTCAGACAAAAATATAAGGTGCCGCTCTCTCCGCCCCTATAAAGTAATGGGTAGAATTTCAGTTAAGTCTAATAAACAATAATATAAAATAATTTTGTTCTAGGCATTCAAGATATAAAGAATTATATTTTGTAAAATATTTTTATACAATTTTTTCTCAATAAAAAAAGTATTTTCAAATTCGAGCCAAAAAGCCGCCCAATCCCTTCCTATAAAAATTAGGAGTTGGCGACTTTAAGTAAATCTAATGAAGAATAATATAAAATAATTTTATCCCAGACTTTCAAGATATGAAAACTCTTTATATAAAATCTTTTTATACAGTTTCTAATAAGAAAAGTAATTTACGAATTCGAGCCAAAAAGCCGCATTGAAACTTTGCCGCTTCTGTCAGGAATCCGGCTTGTCCGACCATAGGTCCGCCCGTACCCATGTACATTAAAAAAAAAAATCAGCATTTCTGAATACGAAAAATCTGGTCAAGATGTTTAGCAGTGTGTATAGTATAATGCTCCTTTAGGCATTCAAACTTCCAGCCTTATGTAAGTATTGCCATTCTCTAAAATGCAAATTAGTAAAAATGTTTATCTAAAAGTATTTAATACTGAACTTCGGTTAGTAATGGGTTGTTTTAATGTATAGTTCGGTAAATTTTTAGTAAAGTAGTTTGTAAAATTGGATATTCACCTGTTTTGTAATAGAACATATTTTACTGCATCTGGCATTAATTTCTCTGAAGTATAAAACACTTAATCCTATTCATTCTCCAAATGATTTTCTTTCTATCAGTGCTATGCTTATTGTTTACATTTTGAATTCCTTAAACTTGCATTAATCTTCTGATATTCCGAGATATAGGTAATTTTCTTTAAGGTTCAATCAAGTTATATAAATAACTTAAGTTTATTATGCTTTATACTTCAAAGAAATGTTTCTAATGCATTTTTTTTTTTAATATTATCACTAGTTTATTAATAAGACATGAAACACTTGAATATTAGCATCATTACTGATTCACAACAAAGGGATACAGCTTTTTTCATAGCTTTGCAGCGAAATAAAAGACAATCCAGAAATTAGTGGCATAGAAATAGATAGCCTGACTTTTGGGATTTGATATGAGAAATGAAAATTCTAGTGGAAGCTATAGTCTTAAACCTTTAATGATATCAAATATTTGATTCAGAAAGATACTCTTATTTTTTATTAGAGTTAAAAAATAGGTTATTAACAGGAAAAAATTAATATTCAACATTAATTTGACAAACCCTGTTCAAGCTGATTTGATTTTAAAATTGGCAGCATTACAATATGTTTTTAGTCACTTTCGTACTCTTAGTAATTAAGAATTTTGTAAGATGCATATGTGAAACAGTTAAATCTTAAACAGTAAAAATCAGTCAATAAATAGAGTTATCATCATAATTGGATGATTCAGAATGCAAATGTAATTGAGTGATTCTAGAGACTTTATTATTAGATTATCCAGTTCATATCATAAAATATAATCATAGTTGATTTTCAGGATGCTTCTCATAAAATATAACTAATTTTTCTATGGGTCAGAGTTAAGATTGCAGAATATCCAAAGATGTGTTTAAAACTCACTTTCTGAATCTTAAAACAAATAATAGTATTATTTGTTTTTATTCTATATTCTAAGTTTAGCATTAAAAAGGTGTTTCTTGCTAATATCAATATATATATACATTTCTGAATATAGATTTAAAGATATTCTCATGTAGTCCTTTTTCATCCTTTTCTCTGCATCAAATAAGAAAGATCAGCAGACATAAGTAGCATAAAAAACATTATTTAAATTATGAATTTTCTCTTGTATCCTCTACACCAGAATCTTCTGGAGCAACATATAAACAAGAAAAAACTGAAGTCAATAGTGGCACCAAATTTTATTTTAATTCATCTAAGAAAGATAGACTTGGGAAACCTCACAAGATGATAACAATAATTTTAAAACTAAAATAATTAGAAATACATGTATAATTCAGTGATGCTAGAGGTTTTATTATTAGATTATCTAACTTTATTTTGCACAAAGACTGTACTCTTACTAACTCTATTATGTTTAGTACTATAATGATATCTCACATGTCAACTTTTATACATAAAAATTTAAGTGCATGTTATTTAATAAGTGATTATCACAATAGGAAATTAATTTTAAACATACTTTTTGAAAGTACTAAAGTAAAGAGAAGTTGGTTTATATTCCACATATACTAAGTTTTTTAATTAAAAGCTATTTCTTTCATAGGTTAATGTGTAAACAGGTTTTTTTTTACTAGTTTAAGTATAATCATTTATGATTCATTTTTATCTCTGACTCTCTAGATAAATAAGAAAAAATTAAGAATAGAAAAATTAATCTAAGTTTTCTAATATGATGGAGAAATTTGATGAAGAAACATCACACAAAGAAAAAACTAAAGGTAAAGTCCACCAAAATTCATTTCTATTCTTCAAAGAAAACCAGATTTGCCTCACTTTACAAGAAAATAATAATTTAAAAAGTAAGATGATTTGAAATGTATGTGCAATTTATTGATGCTACAGACTTTATTATCAGAATATTGAGTTCCTATGATATGATATAATTAGGTTATATGCCATTAGGCTTTCCTTAAAATGTAAACATAATTTAAACAAATTTCAGTATTGAGACTGTAGAGTATGCAAAGAAATTTTTAGTAATTTAAATATTTGATTTAGTTGTATTTAAAAAAAATTGTTACTAGTTCAGTTAAATTTGGTTAAAAAGAATAAAGAAGGTTACAAAAAGACTAATATTATAAAGAACTTAACTGATTAAGTAATATTGTACGAAGCCACTTCTGTTAAGAAAACCTAATTAATTCAATAAGAAATATAAAAATTTTATTCTTATTCTATGCACTTAGTCAAAATAATTCTTAAACTATTACTTAAGCTATTTTAAAATCTATATGTTTTATTTGCATTAGATTTCTATCTACAGTGTACTAATTTATTGTTTTTAGCTAATTTAATAAAACTTTTGTGTATCATATGTTCATATATGGAAGTATCTATTAAAGGAATTGTAATTCATTGAAGCATGAAATGAATAATTTTTTTAAATCTGCATTTTTTTCTGCATGATATGAAAGAAATGTCAGAATATTTGGTCTGCTTTGGATCAATAGTGTAAAATAATATAATAAATTGTTATGTATATTGACTTATATATGTAAAACATAGACATAACAATTCCTGAAAGGGATGTTAACAACTTTTTAAGTATTAAAGGAATTTATATACATAAAAGTAAAACAGCGTAATATGTTAAATTAAAAAAATTCTCATGTGCTGACATGTTTTTTCAAAAAGAATTTATATTTTATATAGCGATTTATATGTATAGAGATTTGAGTACATATTCTATAATTTTCATTAGTGCAATAGAAAATTAAATTTTACCTTAGTTTTTTCATACTAAAGAATAGATAAGCTTTTTTTTCTTAGAAGCATATACTAAGCTTCTCAATGAAATATTATTTTCCCAGGTTAGTTTTTATATAGGTTTGATTATTGCTATATTTATAGTCATCTGTAATTAATTTTTATCTCTGTCTCTGTAGATAAAAAGATACAAAATCAGATTCTCCTCCATATGGTCCTGAAACGATGAAGGTATTAGAGCAAATAAGACAAGAAGCAGAAACTAAAGGTAAAGTACAGTAAAAGATATTTTTAGTATTTTATGGAAACCAGATTTTTCTCTTCCTTAAAGAAAATAATAGTACTATAAAAAATTAGCTGATTAGTAATGTATGTACAATTTAGATGTGCTACAAACTTAACTAATATTTATTTTCTTTGATATATTATTATTAGGTTGTGTTCCTTTAATTTTTCCACAAAATTTTAGCATAAACTTAAACATATTTCAGTGTTATTTCTATAGAATATAAAAAAAAAAACATTTTAGTATTTACAATGCTTCAATATCAATTTAGTTATAAAAACTTGGTATCAATTCAAATAAAACTTGTTTTAAAAATCTAGAACTAATCTACTAAGTTATTTATCTTCTTAATTTCTGAAATAAATCATAGTAAAAGTAGATCATGTACAGTGGTTTATATTATTATTATACCTATTTTATGAGGATTGTGACTCTTCATTTAAGCTCGTTAGCCACGTGTTGCAATAAAGTAGATCTTAATGTTTAATGAAGAAATAAGCTTTTTTGAAAAGGAATATTATGTGGTATATACATTCCTGATTATATATTTCAAAAGCTTTTACACATAAGACACATTTTCTGCAGTTGAAGAAGTTGATAAGGGTGCATTACTTATCTTGATAAAGTTCTTTGTATTTACCATAAACATATTGAACATTTAATAGTTTTCTTTTTGTGTGAAACATTCCTTTTTAAGGCCTGTTTAACTTTTTCAAAGGTTTCTGCTTATTTATTACTTTTTTTTTTTTTTTTTTCAGTATTAAATACAAAATTAAATCTAAATTTTTCTGAGAGTTTCTGCTACCATGTAATTTTTTCAAAAGATGAAACAGATGACAATGATATGTCTTTTTTTATTTCTTAGACACTTCAGCATATAGCCTTGGTTGTTATCTGATAAAATATCTATCCAGGTGGATTTAACTTGCTGTTGTATACAATTACTCTACTGTTATATACACAATATAATATATGACTTTACTCTGAACAAAGATCATGTAATCTATCATGCTTGAATACGTTATATATGATATTTATAGTTTATATATCAGCTTTTATGCATAGAAATTTGAGTACACATAATATACTAAGTGATTAACACAATGGAATATTGATATTAACATTATTTTTTATATACTAAAGTAAAGAAAAATTTCTTTTTTGTTTTTTAACTGATACTGAGCTTCTGAATGAAATGATATTTTCTTTTAGTATAGCTATAGTTATCTGTAATTACATTTATGTGTCTCTGTAGAGGAAAGAGAGAAAAGGTTGAGGAGGAAAAGTCCTAAAAGTGGTTCGACTGCAAAGAAGGAATTAAGTGTGAAAAGAATAAATAAAGAAATAACTAAAGGTAAAGTCTATGTTATTTCTATACGTGATGCTATATCTAACGCTCTAAGAAATCCTGATTTTCTCATTTTTGGAAGAGAATAAAGGTAATTTTAAAAATTAGCTGATTAGAAATTCATGCGATATTTAGAGATGCTTGAGACATTATTCTTAGAATATCCAGTTTGTATATGTTATAATTAGGTTGCATTCCTTTAGTCTCTTCATAAAATATTATCATAATTTAAACACATTTTAGTGATAATTCAGTAAAGTATGCGAAGAAATTTTTAGTAATTATAATTCTTAAATTTTGCTGCAGTTATAAAAATTCAGAAAGTGCTGTGGTTCATCTGTAATTTTAGGAAGATTTTATGATGATTTTGGCTACTGAGCTAAGGTAAAATTCTTTTCAAAAACCTTGTTTAGTAAAGTTTTTAGTTTTTTTTTCCCATGCTCCTCCGGAATCATAAGTAAATGAGACTGTTTGCATTATTATGTTTGATACAAAGCTACAGAACTTTTGTAAATATATTAATAATGCTACATGAAAATGCCATCAAATTAATTTTAAATAAAATCGTTAAAATTTTTATCATTTTTTTTTGTGTTTACTGTAAAAATATTGAACATTCAGTAATTTTGCTTTTGTAAGACACATCAATTTTTAAGGCCTTTTTAACTCTTGCTAAACTTTCTGCTGTTTATTTGCAGAGTTAAACAAAAAGCTATATCAGAAATCTTTCTGAGAGTATGCACTAATCATGTTACTTTTACAAGAGATGAAACAGGTTATAACAATATCTTCTTCTTCTTTTGGAGACCTTAGACACTTCAACATGTAGTTTCTTTGTAGATATCTGATAAAATGATCTATCCCAGTAGATTTAAGTTGTTGTTATATACATTTACTTTCACAATGTCATATAACTTTACTTTCCCCAAAGACCTTGTACTCTAACTTACTGAAATATGTTTTGTACGGAATTTATATTTTATATAGGAATTTTTTTGTATAGAAATTTCAGTGCATGGCCTATACGTTTTGATTAACACAATGAATATTAAATTTCACCTTAATTTTTTCATACTAAACAATAGTTAAGTTTTTATTGTTTGAAACTTATATCATAGATGCCAATGTTCCGATATACTCAAAAGTTTTCTGATGTTTTGATGTGTTTCTGATCTTCCGATCAAAAAACTATTTTTTCCATTTTCAGCGATATATTATAAAATCCCTAAAATTTCCCTACAAATTCCATGTTTGCATTCTTCTTCCTTATATTAATAGTTATGTATTTTGGCAAGAAGTAAAATGTGAATGATGAGTGAGTATACAGTCAAATAAAAAATATCAGAGCTGATTTTAGACAATCTCTGTCTAATGAAACATTACAAGAGTTATTAATTGTGAAATGCAGTAACTGTTTAGAATGTTTTGAAAATGATTTTGACAAACAATTTTTGAAAGAAGCAAAATCTTGTCCAACAGCAATTGACAATGCTAAAGACTAATAGAATTGTTTTACATATTGGAGAAACAGTGCTGCAATTTTTTACTTTTTAATTATAAATACACTAAAAAAATGTTATTTCAATAAACTACGGATATTTATTACTTTTAAAGAATTTGTGAATAATAGCTAAATATATCTTTTATAGATTAAATAAATCTTGCAATTTTTCCCTTTTTAAAGTGTATATTTTTATCCATTTGCAAAACAATGTCATTACTGCAATAAACTACAAATAAATACAGTAAAACAACAGATTTTTCCCTTTTAGAAGTTGGCACCTATGTTATACTAAGCTTTTCAATGAAATGATATTATTTTCTCAGGTTACTTGCTGTATAGGTTTGATTATTGGTATAATTATAGTCCTCTGTATTCATGTTTATGTCTGTCTCTGTAGATGAAAAAGTTAAAAGGACAAAATCAAAAACTCTTCCATATGGTTCCACAAAGGTGAAGATAGTAGAGGAAATAAAATTGAAGGAAGGAGAAACAAAAGGTATACTATACTAACCCAAATTTTTATTATTCTTAGAAAAACAGATTTTTCCCTTCCTGCAAGTAAATATTAATAGTATAAAAATTAGCTGATTAGAAATGCTACAGACTACATTATTAGAGTATCTATTTCCTATGATATATCACTATTAGGTTGTACTTCTTTAGTCTTTTCATAAAATTTGAGTGCAATTAAAAAATATATATGACTATAAATTCAGTAGAGTAAGCAAAGAAATTTTTAGTATAATTTTACTTTAGTTATAAAAATTTAGAATCAGTTAAGTTAAACTTTGGTTTTAAAATCTAGAACTACTCTAGTATGCAGTTTATTTCCTTTGTTCAAGAAATGAACCATAAATGAGATAGATCATGTGCAGTGGTTCAAATATAATATTATTCTGATTGTTTGACGATTTTAGCTTCTAAGCTAAGCTCATTAGTCCTTGTGTTGAAAACAATAGATAGTAGTGCTCCAAATGGAATGTAGCAGAACTTCCTGTGCAGATATGCTTTATAAAAAGGAATATTATGTTGCATATACTTTCCTGATTATATGTTCCAAAAGCTCTTTCACATCAGGTACACTTTATTCATTTGAAGAAGTTTCAAGAATGAAGTACTTTCCTTTATCAAGTTATTTGCACTTACCATAAACATTTTGAACATCCATTAGTTTAGCTTTTGTAAGAAACACACATTTTTAAAGCCTGTTTAACTATTTTAAAAGTTTCTGCTGTTTTTTTCCAGAATAGAACACAAAACTATTTCAGAAATCATTTTGAGAATGTATGTTGTACCATGTTACTTTTACTAGAAATGAGACAGGTAATAATGATATATTCTGCTTTTTTTAGAGATCTTAGATACTTAATCATGTTGCAGCTTGGTAGTTATCTCATTATTTATCCTAGTGGATTAAATTTGTTATTACCAGTTATTCCTCAATGTAATATATGAGTTTATTTCTCACAAGAACCATGTACTCTAACATACACAAATAAGTTTTTGAACTGAATTTATATTTTATATAGCAATATTTATGCATAGAGATTTCAGTACATGTTCTGTAAGTTTTGATTAACACAGTGGAATATTTTTGTACTGAAGAATATTTAATTATTTTGTTTTTTGAAACTTATACTAAGCTTATTAATGAAATAATAGTTCCAATGGTAAGTTGTTATATAATTTAGATTATTCGAATATATATATATATATATATATATATATATATATATATATATAATCATATATAATTCATTTTTATCTCTGTGTCTGTAGATGAAAGAGTAAAAAGAAAGAAATCAAAACTCTTCCACATAGTTCTACAACGATGAAAATATTAGATGAAAAATGCATGCAGATAAGAGAAACTAAAAGTAAAGTATACTAAAATAAATTTTTATTATTCTTATAAAACCAGTTTCTTCATTTGCTGCTACAAAACAATAATAATATAAAAGTTAGCTGTTAAAAATGCATATGCCAATTTACAGATCCTAGACACATTATTATTAAAATATCCAATTCCTATGATATGTTACTATTAGGTTGTATTACTTTAGTCTTACCATAAAATGTAAACATAATTTGAACATATTTCAGTGTGGTTCAGAGTATGCAAAGAAATTTTAGTAATTACAATACTTAAATTACACTGCAGTTAAAAAAATTTTTGGAATTATCTGAGTTAAACTTGTGTAAAAAATCTGGGGTTACTGTAATATATAGTTTATTTTTTCAATTCATGAAATAAAAAATAATTAATTTTAATCATTTGCCAGCGGTTCAACTGTAATATTAGGCAGATATTATATCAATGTTGGCTTGTGCTCAGAAGCCAACATCAAAAAGCCCTCATGAAAAAGTTCATTCATGAGAAAGTCAAAAATACAAAATCAAAATATCTTCCCCATGGTTCTACAACAATAAAAATATTAGATAAAAAATCTATGCAGAAAAAAGAAACTAAAGGTAAAGGAATTATTAAAGGAATCAGTTCAGTTAAACGTGTTTTTAAAATCTAGGTTTACACTAGTATGCAGTTTATTTCCTTAATTCCTGAAATAAAGTATAATTAAAACAGATCATGTATAGTGCTTCATATATATTATTATTCAATTTTTATGATGATTTTGACTTCTGAGCTAAGTTTATTAGGCCCTCTTGTTGCAAAACAATACATTGTAGCAGTCCATACAGAATGTAACAGAACTTCCTGTGCTGATAAGTTTTTTCAAAAAGGAATATTATATTGCAAAGGCATTCCTGATTACATGCTTTAAAAGATCTTTCACAGAAAGTATATTTTCTTCAGTTAAAGAGGTTAATAAAATACAGTATCTAACTTTACCAAGATTTTTGTATTTACCACAATCATTTTGAACATTCAGTAGTTTTGCTTTTGTAAAAAACATTCATTTTTAAGCCTGTTATATTATTTCAAACATTTCTGCTGTTTTTTTTTTTTTTTTTTTTTTTTTTCAGAGTAAAAACACTAAAATATACCACAAACCTTTCTGAGAGTATACGCTACCATATAATATTTACAGGAGACATAACAGATGATAACGATATTACTTACCCTTCTTGGAGATCTTAGATATTTCACCATGCAACTGTTTGATAGTTATATCTCATCATATTTTTGTATCCAAATGGATTTAAGTTGTTGTGATATAGAGTAACTTCAAAATATAATATATGACTTTACTTTTCTTGATGAACATGTACTCTAATGTATTTGAATATGCTTAGTATGGAATTTTTATTTTATATGGGAGTTTTCATGTATAGAGTTGCGAATACATGTCATTAAAAAATGGAATAGTTATTTCCCATTAGTTTTATAATACTAAATAATAGTTATTTTTTGGTGTTTAGAAACATATACTAAGCTTTTTAATGAAATGTTACTCTTTTCCCAGGTGAGTTGTTATAAATGTTTGATTATTGGAATAGTTATAGTCATCTGCAATTCACTTTTATCTCTCTATCTGTAGATGAAAAAGTTATAAATAGAAAATCAGATTCTCTTCCTTCTACTTCCACAAAGATGAAAATATCAAAGAAAATTACAATGGAGAGTGTAGAAACCAAAGGTAAAGTACAGTAAAAACAATTTTTATTGTTCTTAAAATAGTGATTTTTCACTTCTTGCAAGAAAAAAATAATAATATAAAAATTAGCTGATTAATTAGCTATTTCAAAAGTTTCTCCTGTTTATTTGCAAAGTTAAACACAAAACTATATTAGAAATTTTTTTGGGAGTATAAGCTACCATGTTATTACATTAAATAGAGGTGAAAGAGTTGATAGTGATATCTTCTGCCTATTTTTGAAAATTTAGACACTTTCAGTATGCAACTGCTTGGTATTTATATAATAAAATGATGTATCTAAGTGGATTTAAGCTCTTGTTATATACAGTTCATCACAATATAATATATGAATTTACTTTCCACAAAGAACATGTATTCCAACAAAATGGAATTTGCTTTGTAGGGAATTTATATTTTATATAGAATTTTTATATATAGAGGTTTGAGTGCATATTCTATAATTTTCATTAATGGAATGGAATATTAAATTTCACCCTTAATTTTTTCATACCAAAGAATATTTAGGCTTTTTTTTTCTTTGAGGCATATACTAAGCTTTTCAATGAAATGATATTATTTTCTCGGGTTAGTTTTTATATAGGTTTGATTATTGTTATATTTATAGTCACCTTTAATTAATTTTTATCTCTGTCTCTGTAGATGAAAAAGGTACAAAATCAGATTCTCCTCCATATGGTCCTGAAACGATGAAGGTATTAGAGCAAATAAGACGAGAAGCAGAAACTAAAGGTAAAGTACAGTAAAAGATATTTTTAGTATTTTTTGGAAACCAGATTTTTCTCTTCCTTGAAGAATATAATAAATAGTAATATAAAAATTAGCTGATTAGTAATGTATGTACAATTTTGATGTGCTACAAACTTAACTAATATTTATTTTCTTTGATATATTATTATTATTAGGTTGTGTTTCTTTAATTTTTCCACAAAATTTTAGCATAAATTAAACATAGTTCAGTGTTATTTCTATAGATTACGAAAAGAACATTTTAGTATTTACAATGCTTCAATATCAATTTAGTTATACAAACCTTGGTATCAATTCAATTAAACTTGTTTTAAAAATCTAGAACTAATCTACTAAGTTATTTATCTTCTTAATTTCTGAAATAAATCATAGTAAAAGTAGATCATGTACAGTGGTTTATATTATTATTATACCTATTTTATGAGGATTGTGACTCTTCATTTAAGCTCGTTAGCCCACGTGTTGCAATAAAGTAGATCTTAACCTTCTAAGCGGTTGTCACGTACAATTCTGCCACAAGGGTGGTGTCTCTAAAGCAGTTGTCACGTACAATTTTCAACCTCAAAAGTGCTCCAAAAGTGGATATCACGTACAAAATTGCCATTTTATTCCCCCATTTAATCTTGTGGTAGGAGGGTCCAGTCTATTGTTTGGGAACCCTTCTTTGACTGACACTGAGGATGCACCCCTATCCCCTGAGGCACAAAGATGCTGATAACATTTCTCGGCTTTGTTAAGCTCTATTTCAAAGTATTTGCTTACAGTAACTGATGTATCTCTAACTGCCATACTTAAATATCTTGTAACTTCTTGACGTTTCGTAAAGAAATGTAAATAAGTCTCTCAAAGAATATTTTTATCTGTACTTTTTTAATCCATTATTTCTTATAGAATGATCTTCGAGACTCGACCAGCTTTATGTGTATTTAAAATTAACAATAATTTTTATAACTTTGGCTATTAATTCTAGCTAGGCACATATAAAACACTTATATTAATGTATAAAATTCTAACTTTCTATTCTTTTTATGAAAGTAAAAAATTGCTATAATTTTCTACATCTTTTTTCAATATAGTTGAATATTAAACATTTTAACTCGAGTTTGGGCTGTTTGTTTTTGCTAGACATAAATTTGTATTAGCATATTTGGTACCGGTTTTTGCAACAAATTTTCATGTATTCCATATATATATATATATATATATATATAAGAATTATTGAAACTAAAGCCTAATATAAAATTGTTTCTTAACGAAAATTCTGTTTCACCTCAACACAGGCGAAAGTGGAATGGTTATTCTTGCATTGCTACAGTATTTTTTTATTTTTGAATAGAGATAATTATCCCGATATCTTTTATATACATGTAAGCAGCGGGATTGGAACCCTCATAGATCAGTACCAAAGACTGCTCACTGCTATAGTGCAGTGCCTAGAGTACACTATGCTGCAAAGTAGAATATTTGGAAAGTGGATGTATGCGATTTTTCTTGAGGTGATAAAATCCTTACCCTTATATATAACATTATCCTGCGAATTATTGAATTATTTCGTATTCTCTCATAATTCAGCTATATAACTCCCATTAATTTTAAATTTGTTCGTCTATGGAATATTTTTTACTGTTATCAATATTCTATCAACAAATTTTGTATCTAAAGAACTAATCCAGGCAGACAAAATCTTTTTATCGGAACCAAAGAAGGCTCCAACTCTTAATTACGTAAAACAAACTCTCAGATTTCCCATCCAGTTAACCTGTTTCTTGATAAATATTCCAAAAAGTTGGTATTAGACAAAATCTATAAATTTTTATTGATATCTTTAGGATATTTAAAATATAATTACGGCAAAAAATGATATACAAAAACAGATAGTCAGCTTTTTTGTAGCCATTTGATTAAATCTTTAAAGTCTCCAATCTATTGGTGCTTCATGGAGAGTTTTTGAACACAGATTCTTATTTACAGAATAGCTCCAACTAAATTACTTTAGTTATTGTGTACAGCTAAATCGGAACGAAATTTAAACTATGAAAGTTCATCACAGGAGAGTTCAGTGTCATACTGATATATAAAAAAAATAGATTTCACCAAAAAGTGTTTTTAAATACGTATCATAATACTGATAGATAAGGGGAGGAAATATAAAGAACAACCTATTAGAAATCGATACTATTTTTTAAAAAAATTTATATAAAGTAAAAAAATAAAAATTATAAAAATATAAATAATTAAAAACTAAATAAAATGTTGATTGCATTGAAATATATCAAAAAATTATTACTTATAATTGCATAAAAATTAATCATATTAAAAAATAATATGTTTTTTTTTAGTTCTGTTTTTTTTTGAAATAAAAAATTAATATTTAAATTAATAATAATTAATAATATAAATTAATATAAATCTAAACATAAAAATATTTAAATACATTAAATAAATATTAAATTAAATCATAAAATATTTAAAAAAAAAAAATTTCAAAATACCATTTTCTAATTTAAATAACTACATTTTTTAAAAAAAAATCAAAAAAACAAAAATTTTAAAACTACTTTAATAAATATTATTTTTTAATATTAAAAAGAAGGTTATTTAATAAAAAATTAAAAAACATTATTTACAAATAATAATTAAAAAATATTAGTTTTAAAAAAAATTAATTAAAAAAAAGAGATGATTGAAAGAAAATAAATAATTTTTTTTTTTTTTCAAAAAAAGATGTTTAAATAGTAAAAAAAAACAAACATTAAAAATTTACAACAAATCAAGTAAAAAAATAAAATATAAATAAAAACACACACAAAAAATATAATATAAAGACATGTATCTGTAATTTAAAAAATCATAATACTATTTACTATCACCTTCTAAACATAAAAACAATTTATGTACAGATTTTTTTGTTCTATCTATAAAGAAAAAACAAAAATATAACATTTTCTGTTATTATTATTTTATAAAATTTTTTTTTATAAAATAAAATATATAAAATTATCACACACTAAATTCAGTAATATTCACTTTTTTCTATATTTTTATTTTTGTTTCCCCCCCCCCCATTCAGCAGTCGTCTAAAACACAACCTAAAATGCCTTGCACTCAAAAAAGTTTAGACCTTTTAAAAGAAGTGTAGATAAATTTCTAATACATACAAATCTTAAAAAAAAATTTATCAATGAATATTCTATTCTTCCTCAAATAAATTCACTAAAAATATATGGGTTTTAAAAAAATTTCCAAAAAAAAAAATAAGTATAAAAACTATAAAAAATAAAAAAAAAAAAAAAAAAAAAAAAAAAAAAAAAAAAAATTTTTTCTTAAAATAATTTTAAAATTAAGATTATAATATTTATTTGATATAAAAATATATTTTGTTTAAAAAATAAAAAAAAAAAAAAAAATTCTTAATTTAAGCATTAATTTTTTTAAAATTTCTTAAAAAAAAAATCATTAGTCCAGATATATAAAATAAAAAAATAAAAAAATAATAAAAAAAATTAAAAACTTAATACTAAAAAAAAAAAAAAAAAATAAATAAAAATATAAAAATAAAATAAAAATTATTAAATAATCAAAAATAATTGTTAAAAATTTAATTATTAAGGTTTTTTTAATAGGTATTTATAATAAAAATTTTAAAAAAATTATAATTTTCTTATCTTTTTTTACTTAGCGGTAACGATGGAACTAGAACTTGAAGCTATGGTTTTTAGAAAAAAATCAAAAAAATCATCAAAAAATCATCTAGTATGATTGCCGCGAATTCTCACATCACTCTACCCCTTCTGCCGGCATTCTACCCTATTATACTTTCACTCAAACTCAGAAAGTATATGATAGTTTAGAACTGTGTACAAATGTTGACAGAGATCAACACGATGTACATCCTATGTAATACGGATCATTTTTACCTAGAACTAGTTTTACGTTTTTACTTACCTTTAAAAATAGCAGCAGAATACAAAAAAGTAGGAAAAATAAATAAGAAAATTCCATAAAATTTAGAATTTACTCATGTTCTTACAAGGAACTTATAAACAGTCTGAATTATTCTATATCGGCCAGTTTATAGTCTTAAAACTTTTAAAACTTCACAGAATAAAGGAAAATATACATGAATATATAAATATAAATTCAAATCCAACATATTATGTATTATTATTCTTTGTAGATTATTGTGTAATAAGAGTTTTTAATGAAGAATTTTTTATTTATAGTATAAAACTTTAAAAAAAAGTTATTCCAACATTTCAACGAAGCAGTATCACAGTAAATAAACTTCTCTTATATTTCAATTATAACAGCATGATGTTTTACAATGTTCTAACATAACAGAGTAAAACACATTTAAACACATTCAGATTGAATTTGAAAATGTTATCTGTATACACATATGGGATAGAATTTATATACCCAATTTATGAGCTATGTATATGGGACGCATTACAACTCCTAAAATCTTCAGCTTTTTAAAAGCAAAATTTGTTTATTTAACAAAATAAATTATGAAGGAAAAGAGGGAATAATAAAGTAGAATCATATTATTCTGTTATCATGCATCATTAACAGTAAATGATGTGTACATGTTATCAGTACATAATGTGAAATTTTACTGATAAAAGTAAATGTTTAAAAGAAAACTTAAAAATGTTAAAATGCAACTGTAAAACATTTATTTCTTTACGAATCATAATGAGTTATATAAAACAGAATTAACTATAAAATTATAAGTTGTTTCAGAGATTTAACTGTTTTTTTTTTCAATCTTGTTAAAACAACTATATTTAAAATAATTTTGTGTAATTTGTTTTTACATTTGTTTATTTATTTTTTTAGAAATTTTTTTTTAATGTACAGAAACGTTATTATTTATTGTAGAGAAATTTTCGTAACAGTACCAAATAAAAATTAATTGATGAAAGTTGGTAAACTATGAAGACACATGATTTGTACTAAATACATCTAAAAATTATAAAGCTACATTATTGCAGATTACATAAAAATATTTTCTAGATGCATTTAAATGCATTTAATTTAAAAATTTAAATTAAAACCTTCCAAAGGGTACCATATTTTCTTAAAAAATATATTTCACACTCGAATCGGATGACGAGCATTAATCATTTGTTAAATCTTAAATATAGTAATAGTTTTTTAGCTCAAACTTCTGAGCTAGGAAGTGATAATTAAAAAAGAGTATTGAATCAAATTTATCAAATCTTACTCGATTTTCTTAAAATTTTTAGAACTTTAGAGCTATAGTTTTAAAAATATGCAAATAAGTCGTCAATGGGGTCATTCCATCAGTAGGATTCAAGCCCACGAATTCCAGTTCCGAAGTGCAGCGCTGTACCCTATTACATTTTCACTCAAAATGAAAAAGTTTATGATAGTTTAAAATTATGTACAAATGTTAACGTTGACAGAGATCAACACGTGTACATCCTATGTAATACAAATACCTAGAACAAGTTTTAAGTTTTTACTTACCCTTAAAAATAGCAACAGAATACAAAAAAAAAAAAAAAAAAATTTAGAAAATTTAGAAATAAAATTTAGAAATTACTCTTGTTCCTACAAGAAACTTTTCATTCCATGAAATAATGCATAATTAAATTTGATCATTTGCCAGCAGTTCAACTATAATATTAGGCAGATATAACATCGATGTTGGCTTGTGCTCAGAAGAAAACATCGAAAATCCATCATGAAAAATACATTCATGAGAGAGTCAAAAGGACAAAATTAAAATATCTTTCCCTTGGTTCCACAGTGATAAAGATATGAGGTAAAAAATCCATGCAGAAAAAAGAAACTAAAGGTAATGGAATTATTAAATGAATCAGTTCAGTTAAACTTGTTTTTAAAATCTAGGTCTACACTAGTATGCAGTTTATTTCCTAATTTCTTGAATAAAGTATATTTAAAATAGATCATGTATAGTGCTTCACATATATTATTATTCAATTTTTATGAAGATTTTTGCTTGTGAGCTAAGTTTATTAGCCCTCTTGTTGCAAAACAGTACATTGTGGTGGTCCATACATAAAGTAACAGAACTTTCTGTTCTGATAAGTTTTTTGAAAAACGAATATTATGTTGCATATGAATTCCTGATTATATGCTTTAAAAGCTCTTTCACAGGCTGTACATTTTTTTTCAGTTAAAGAGGTTAATAAAATACAGTATCTAACTTTACCAAGTTTTTTGTATTTATCATAATCATTTTGAATGTTCAATAGTTTTGCTTTTGTAAAAAACATTCATTTTTAAAGCCTGTTAAATTAATTCAAACATTTCTGCTGTTTTTTTTTTTTTTTTTTTTTACAGAGTAAAAACACTAAAATATACCACAAACCTTTCTGAGAGTATACGCTACCATATAATATTTTCAGGAGACTAAACAGATGATAACGATATTACTTACCCTTCTTGGAGATCTTAGACATTTCACCATGCAACTGTTTGATAGTTATATCTCATCATATTATGTATCCAATTGGATTTAAGATATTGTGATATAGAGTTACCTCAAAATATAATATATGACTTTACTTTTCTTGATGAACATGTACTCTAATGTATTTGAATATGATTAGTATGGAATTGTAACATAACTGATATTTTGTTATGTTATGGCAACATTATATTAGGGTTTTTATGGTTGGCAACAAGTTTTGGCCAATGTGTTATTGTAATCATCAACATGCAGTAGGGACTAGGTGCATGCTGCATAGTGCAATTATCAATGTTAATATATCTAAGATGATGTAAATAAAGTTCCTATTACAAAGTTCACATGTAGTTCATATCATTTGTGAATATCAGTAGAAGATATTACATGGTGTCAGGATGATGAATTTAGATTGCTAATTGTGAACCCATGCTGTTCTCTTCAGTGTGATCCAGTTGAACTTCAGTAGTCGTATCCTTTTGTGGATAACTGCAAGCAACTCCTGTGCTAGAGATGGAGAGTTTCAAACCACCAGGTGAATTAAGTTTCACTTCATTTAATTTATCTCAAAACTGGACTAAATGGAGACAGAAATTGGCCAATTACTTGTTGGCCACTGAGAAAGATGATAAACCGGATGCCATTAAGATCGCCATTCTTCTGAATCTGATTGGAGATGAAGGTGTAACTATCTTCAACACCTTTAAGTTTGATGAAGGTGAAGCGGCAAAATATGATGTTGTCTTAAAGAAATTTGATGAGTATTGTCAACCTCATCACAACGAAGTGTTTCAACGATTTAAGTTTTTCTCTTGCATCCAGAAAGAAGGACAAGGTGTGGAAAACTATTTGACAGAGCTGCAGACCTTAGCATCTTCCTGCAATTTTGGTGATCAAGAATCAAGCCTGATAAGGGACAGAATCGTATTGGGTATTTGCAATTCTAACCTTCAGGAAAGATTACTACGAGAACCGGATCTTACTCTTAAAAAAGCTGTTGACAGCATTCGAGCTTGTGAGATGAGTCATAAGCAAATGCAAACTATAAGCAACCCAGGTATGAATGCTGTTGATTCCATCAGTTCTCAATGTGCACAATACATTCCAAGTGATTACAAATCATGTGAGTGTAGTGCTGATATAAATGCTCTTAGTTTAAGAGCTAAAGATGTAATTAGTGACTGTCATTCTTGTGGAAGAAGACACAAGAAAGGTCAGTGCCCAGCTCATAACAAATTATGTAACTTGTGCAAGAAGAAAAATCACTTTGCAGCTATGTGTAAATCCAAAATAGCTCGAAACTCACGACCAAAATATAGTGGTTATCGTACAGTGAATGAAGTACAATGTAATGAAACAGATTGCTTGTACATTGATACAGTCTTGACTATTGATTCAGTTAATCAGGATAAAGATGAATGGCTCAAAACAATATCAGTTGCAGGCAATAAGATTGAGTTCAAAATTGATACGGGAGCTCAGGTAAATATACTCCCTTCTGAAATTTATGACTTATTAAATTTGAAAGATAAAAAGGAATTAACTCCAACTGATGTTGTTTTGATGTCATATGGTAACTATAAATTAAAACCTAAAGGTTCAATTGTGTTAAGTTGTAGTACTGAAAAATGTATTAATTTAGATCTTGTATTTTTTGTTGTCAATGTCAAAGCTAAACCTATTTTAGGACTTAAAGCATGTAAGGATTTAAATCTCATACAATTAATTGATGCAGTTGGTCTTGATTCTAAATTAAATGTTATTGATGAGTATAAAAGTGTTTTTATGGGGTTGGGTAAGTTTCCTTGGGGACCTCATCATATTGAATTAAAGGACAGTGTAAACCCTGTTATAAATCCTCCCAGAAGAGTTCCTCAGTCTCTTCTTAAGGAACTAGGCAAAACACTTAATGAATTAAAAGAATTAGGTGTTGTTTCTGAGGTAAATAAACCGACTGACTGGGTAAGCAGCCTGGTAATTGTAGAAAAACCTAATGGTAAATTACGAATATGTCTAGATCCTCGAAATCTAAATAAAGCCATCAAAAGAGAACATCATGCAATTCCTTCTGCTGATGAAATAATCGGCAGATTAGAAGGAAAAAAGTATTTTTCAGTGCTTGATTTAAAAGAAGGATTTTGGCAAATCCCACTTGATGAAAGTAGTTCTGAATTGTGCACGTTTAACTCGCCTTTTGGCAGATTTAAATTTAACAGATTACCATTTGGGATCTGTTCTGCACCTGAAGTATTTCAAAAAGCTAATCAAAGACTATTTGGAGATATAACAGGGGTAGAAATCTATTTTGATGACCTAATAATAGCAGGAAAAGATAAACCAGAACATGACAAAATTCTAAGAGAGGTTTTAGAAAGGGCTCAAGCAAATGAAATAAAATTTAATCCAGATAAATTTCAATTTAGAGTAAATGAAGTCAAGTATATGGGGTTATTAATTTCTAAAGAGGGTATCAAAGCTGATCCTGGTCATGTAAGAGCAATTAACAAGCTTGAAAAGCCATCATGTAAACGTGACATTAAAAGATTGTTAGGCATGGTTAATTTTTTAAGTAAATTCATACCCAATGTATCAGCAGTGACAGCACCATTAAGAGTACTATTAAAAAATCAGGTAGAATTCCAGTGGAATCATGAACAGGAGACCAGTTTCGAAAACATTAAGATGTTAATAAGTGCAGCTCCTATCCTTAAAGTTTTTAATCCATCCCTACCCATAGTCATTCAATGTGACAGTTCAAAGGATGGGCTTGGTGCTTGTCTCCTCCAGGAGGGACACCCTATATCCTTTGCCTCAAGAAGTTTAAATGATTGTGAAATTAACTATGCTCAAATTGAAAAGGAATTACTAGCAATTGTTTTTGCTTTTGAAAAGTATCATAACTTGGTGTATGGTCACAAAGTAGTGGTAGAAAGTGATCATAAACCCCTATTATCTATTGTACAAAAACCTATTGGGAAAATTACCACTCGCTTGCAACGAATGTTGTTGAAGTTGCTGAAATATGACTTTACCATTAACTATGTCCCAGGTAGTCAAATGTACCTTGCCGACACTTTATCGAGAGCAAGTCTAAAAGAAAAGGGGGGAAATGATCCTGAAATGCTAAATATGGTGCATTCTATTGCAAAACATTTGCCAATGAGTGACAATAAATTTAAATTATTTCAGAAGTTAACAGCTGAAGATGAACAACTTCAGATGATTTGTAAATACTTTGTAGATGGTTGGCCAAGTAAAAAAGCAGTTCCTAAAAATTTATTATGTTATTATAAAATAAAAGATGATTTACATGTTATTGATGGACTAGTATTTTTAAATGATAAAATTGTAGTACCAAGGGCTCTTAGGCAAGATATGCTATACCTCATTCATGAAGCTCACTTAGGCATCACAAAATGTAAAGCCAGAGCGAGAGAAATAATGTATTGGCCAAACATCACTAAAGATATAGAGGATCTTATCCACAACTGCAATGTGTGCGAGAAATTTCAAAAATCTCAAATGAAAGAGCCTCTTGAGCCTCATGATGCTCCTAAAAGGCCCTTCGAAAGAATAGGTGTAGACCTTATGTATTTAAATAACTCAGATTACCTAGTTGTAGTTGACTACTTCTCAAAGTGGATTGAGGTTGCGAAAATTGCTAATAAGACCAGTGAAGAAATTATTCTTAAATTAGAAGAGATTTTTTCCCGGTTGGGAATCCCTGAAGTAATAGTGTGTGATAATGTACCCTTTAATAGCTTTACTTTTAAAAACTTTGGGAAGGAGTGGGATATAGAAATTATATTTATTAGTCCAAATTTCTCTCAGAGTAATGGAATGGTAGAAAAAGCAGTGGGTATTACTAAAGCGATTTTTAAAAAAGCATCTGAAGATAATCGAAGACCCACTATAGGGCTACTTGAATATAGAAACACTCCAATATCGGGTTTAGGGTTATCACCTGCACAGCTTATGTTTAATAGACGTTTAAGGACTAAGCTACCTGTCAGCAATAAACTGCTTAATCCTGAGATCTTCGGTGATGTCAGCATCAGGTTGCTAAAGCGGCAACAAACTCAAAAGTTGTACTACGATAGATCTTCAAAGATATTAAAAGAACTTAAACCAGGTGACAAAATTACTGTCCAGAATGTTAAAACTAAATTGTGGGAGCCTGCTACTATTATTTCAAAAACAGATAATCCCCGATCATACAAAATAAGAACCACTTCAGGTAGGATACTTATTAGAAATAGGCGGTTTTTGAGGTTATCAAAATCATCTTATTCAGATTATGTAGATAATGCTCTTGAAGCTTTACCAGATATCAAGCCTAAAGAAACACTAAATGTTTCAAACACAATACCTTCTTCCTCTAGTGTAGTTGTTAATAACAATAGTAGTACCACAGCTTCTGGTCGAATTGTCAGGCGACCAACTTATTTAAATGATTATGTATGTTAAGTGATTATGTATGATTTATTAAACCTGAAAAGGGAGGTGTAACATAACTGATATTTTGTTATGTTATGGCAACATTATATTAGGGTTTTTATGGTAGGCAACAAGTTTTGGCCAATGTGTTATTGTAATCATCAACATGCAGTAGGGACTAGGTGCATGCTGCATAGTGCAATTATCAATGTTAATATATCTAAGATGATGTAAATAAAGTTCCTATTACAAAGTTCACATGTAGTTCATATCATTTGTGAATATCAGTAGAAGATATTACAGGAATTTTTATTTTATATGGGAGTTTTGATTATTGGAATAGTTATAGTCATCTGCAATTCACTTTTATCTCTCTCTCTGTAGATGAAAAAGTTATAAGGAGAAAATCAGATTCTCTTCCTTCTACTTCCACAACAATGAAAATATCAAAGAAAATTACAATGGAGAGTAAAAAAACCAAAGGTAAAGTACAGTAAAAACAATTTTTATTGTTCTTAGAAAATGTGATTTTTCACTTCTTGCAAGTAAATAATAATAATATAAAAATTAGCTGATTAATTAGCTATTTCAAAAGTTTCTCCTGTTTATTTGCAAAGTTAAACACAAAACTATATTAGAAAATTTTGGGAGTATGAGCTACCGTGTTATTATATTAACAAGAGGTGAAAGAGTTTATAGTGATATCTTCTGCCTATTTTTGAAAATTTAGACACATCAGCATGTAACTGCTTGGAATTTATATAATAAAATGATGTATCTAAGTTGATTTAAGCTGTTGTTATATACAGTTCCATCACAATATATAATATATGAATTTACTTTCCACAAAGAACATGTATTCCAACATAATGGAATATGCTTTCTAGGGAATTTATATTTTATATAGAATTTTTATGTATAGAGGTTTGAGTGCATATTCTATAATTTTCATTAAGGGAATGGAATATTAAATTTCTCCTTAATTTTTTCATACCAAAGAATAGTTAAGCTTTTTTTTCTTTCATATACTAAGCTTTTCAATGAAATGATAATTTTTTCCCAGGTTAGTTTTTATATAGGTTTGATTATTGCTATATTTATAGTCACCTGTAATTAATTTTTATCTCTGTCTCTGTAGATGAAAAAGATACAAAATCAGATTCTCCTCCATATGGTCCTGAAATGATGAAGATATTAGAGCAAATAAGACGAGAAGCAGAAACTAAATGTAAAGTACAGTAAAAGATATTTTTAATATTCTTTGGAAACCAGATTTTTCTCTTTCTTAAAGAAAATAATAGTAATATAAAAATTAGCTGATTAGAAATGTATGTACAATTTAGATGTGCTACAAACTTAACTAATATTTATTTTCTTTGATATATTATTATTAGGTTGTGTTCCTTTAGTCTTTCCACAAAATTTCAGCACAAATTAAACATATTTCAGTGTTATTTCTATATAGTATGAAAAGAACATTTTAGCATTTACAATGCTTCAATATCAATTTAGTTATAAACACTTGGAATCAATTCAGTTAAACTTGTTTTAAAAATCTAGAACTAATCTAGTATGTTATTTATCTCCTTAATTTCTGAAATTAATCATAGTTAAAGTAGATCATGTACAGTGGTTTATATTATTATTATACCTATTTTATGAGGATTGTGACTTTTCATGTAAGCTCGTTAGCTCTCGTGTTGCAAAACAGTAGATGTTAATGCTTAATGAAGAAATAAGCTTTTTCAAAAAGAATGTTAAGTTGCATATACATTCCTGATTACATATTTCAAAAGCTTTTACACATAAGACACATTTTCTTCAGTTGAAGAAGTTGATAAGGGTGCATTACTTATCTTGATAAAGTCCTTTGTTTTTACCATAAACATATTGAACATTTCATAGTTTTGTTTTTGTAAGAATAATTCCTTTTTAAGGCCTATTTAACTTTTTCAAAGGTTTTTGCTTATATTTTTATTTTATTATTTTTATTTTTTTGCAGAGTGTAACAGAAAAGTAAATCCTAAAGCTTTCTGCTAGTTTGTGCTACCATGTAATTTTTTTAAAAGATGAAACAGATGACAATCATATGTCTTTTTTTTATTTCTTAGACACTTCAGCATCTAGCTGCTTATTTGTTATGTGATAAAATGATCTATCTTAGTATATTTATCTTGTTGTTGTATACAGTTACTCTACTGTTATATACACAAAATAATATATGACTTTACTCTGAACAAAGATCATGTACTCTATCATACTTGAATATATTATATATGATATTTATAGTTTATATATCATCTTTTATGCATAGAAATTTGAGTGCGCATAATATACTAACTGTTTAACACAATGGAATATTGTTATTAACCTTACTTTTTCTATACCAAAATAAAGAAAAGTTTCCTTTTTGTTTTTTAACTGATACTGAGCTTCTGAATGAAATGATATTTTCTCCTTGGTATAGCTATAGTTATCTGTAATTAATTTTATTTGTCTCTGTAGAGGAAAGAGAGAAAAGGTTGAGGAGGAAAAGTCCTAAAAGTGGTTCGACTGCAAAGAAGGAATTAAGTGTGAAAAGAATGAATAAAGAAACAACTAAAGGTAAAGTATAATTTCTATAAGTAATTTCTATTGCTGTAAGAAATCAAAATTTTTTACCTTTTGCAAGAAAATAATAATAATTTTAATAATTATTTGTTTAGAAATGCATGTGCAATTTAGAGATACTAGAGACATTATTAGACTATCCAGTTCCTATGATATGTTATTATTAGGTTGTATTACTTAAGTCTTTTCATGAAATATAAGCATAATTTAAACATATTTTACTGTAGTTCAGAGTATGGGAAGAAATTTTAGTAATTACAATATTTAAATTACACTGAAGTTATAAAAATTTGGATTTATCAGAGTTAATCTTCTATTAAAAATCTGGGGTTACTGTAATATATAATTAATATTTTCAATCCATGAAATAAAGAATAATTATATTTGATCATTTGCCAGTGGTTCAACTGTAATATTAGGCAGATTTTACATCGATGTTGGCTTGTGCTCAGAAGCCAACATCAAAAAGACATCATGAAAAAGTTCATTCATGAGAAAGTCAAAAGGACAAAATCAAAATATCTTCCCCATGGTTCTACAATGATAAAGATATTAGGTAAAAAATCCATGTAGAAAAAAGAAACTAAAGTTAAAGGAATTATTAAAGTAATTAGTTTAGTTAAACATGTTTTTAAAATCTAGGTCTACACTAGTATGCAGTTTATTTCCTTAATTCTTGAATAAAGTATAATTAAAATAGATCATGTATAGTGCTTCACATATTTTATTATTCCATTTTTATGAAGGTTTTGGCTTATGAGCTAAGTTTATTAGCCCTCTTGTTGCAAAACAGTACATTGTAGTGGTCCATACATAATATAACAGAACTTTCTGTTCTGATAAGTTTTTTGAAAAACAAATATTATGTTGCATATGAATTCCTGATTATTTGCTTTAAAAGCTCTTTTACAGGCTGTACATTTTTTTTCAGTTAAAGAGTTTTATAAGATACAGTACTTAACTTTAGCAAGTTCTTTGTATTTACCATAATCATTTTGAACATTCAGTAGTTTTGCTTTTGTGAAAAACATTTTTTTAAATCCTGTTAAATTATTTCAAATGTTTCTGCTGTTTTTTTGCAGAGTTAAACACAAAAATATATCATAAACCTTTCTGAGACTATGCACTACCATATAATTTTTTCAAGAGACTAAACAGATGATAACAATATTACTTACCTTTCTTGGAGACCTTAGACATTTGAGCATGGAACTGTTTGATAGTTAAATCTCATCATATTATCCATCCAAATGAGTTTAAGTTGTTGTTATATAGAGTTATTTCAAAATATAATATATGACTTTACTTTTGTCAATGAACATGTGCTCTATTGTACTTGAATATGCTTAATATGAAATTTTTATTATATATGGGAACTTTCATGTATAGAGCATGTCCTATATTATGCAAGGTTCGTACGGTGCTTAAAAGTGCTTAAAAACTGCTTAATTTCGAAACGCGTTTTTAAGGCCTTAAAAAGTGCTTAATTTTTCCCTAAAGTTCTTAATTTTCCCCGTACCGACAGTTTTTATTTGAATGTTTCGAAATCGTCTATGAAAATCATAAAAGATCGCTCGGGATTAATCATTCAGTGTGAATGAAATCAGACACTGCAGCGCTCCTTTTTTTCCTCATTTTCCTTTTTTCTAGAAATCTGTCCTTTATTCCTTATTTTACGGCATTCCTCCTTTTTTTCGGCTATTCCCGCCTTTTATTCCTTTTTTCTTTGGGCCATTCACTCCTTTAATTCGTTTTTTCCTTCTCAACATTTACGGAATTATGTAATGGTGGAACCTATTACACACATCGTCTTTCCCATGTTTTGATAACATCTTTGTTTTTCTAACATTTTCTTTCTGTGGGATATTCACCTCCCCCCCCTCGAAAAAAACTTAGGCTATTTATTGGCGGTACAGGTGTTTGGAAGTTAGCAAATAACAAATAACGATCAAAGTGTCAAAACCAAAGGGGGACCCGAATTTTTCGATTGTAGTGTCGTGAAATCTGTTTAACCCGTTTCTGAACTCCAAGGGGGGGGGAACCGTTACTCCAAGCTTGTGTGCTTAAAAATGGACTGACATATCGAATATTGAATTCAGGGATGATTCTGATCCGAATGTTTTTGTGGGTTTGTTTTAAAAAAAAATACATTTTTTCGGAAAAAAAAGGGGAAGAAGCCATTTATTTTACATATGTATAAATTTTGACGATAATCTGGAAGTTTTCTTTTTCTCATAATTTTTCTCTTTGCCGCGTCCACAATTTTTTTTTTTCTGACAAAGAGTAGGAAAGTGTTATCAGTCGATACTCGCAACGCGTGCTTCAAGGTCAAAAAGCCGTGTGACGCGGTATAAATGAAACATATAGGACTTCTGTGGTTCTAGTTATAAAAGTGCAACTATGCCGTAATTCTATGTTTTTGGTAAAAAAAACAACCGTTTTCTGGATTTCGATTCCAGAAAATGCGCATTTTTTAATGGACCATTATAGTTAATAGTGCGATCATAATATGGGGCTCTCATACGGTAGAATTGTTTTAACAACCTGCATACTTTCTTTATAGATATCTCCCGAACTCACGTGCATATAGACCGATCGTAATACTGTTTTATATATCTGTATTTTTTTTAATATCGCGGTAACGGTATTGAGATTCCAATCCCTCCTATAGTTATTTCAAACGGTACTTTATCTTATTGACCGAATTTTCTGCTATGGGCAGTGTCTGTGAGAAAATGACACTGTTGCAAAAAACTTACGAAATTTTGGATATGCACGGAAGTTTATTGTTGAAAAATCCGCACCTTTTCTTTTTGTTAAGTTTTGCGTGTGCATTGAAGTTGATGAAAAATCATAACTTTTAACGGCAATCCCGATAAAAATCAGCCCTATAGCTGAATCGGTAGAACGCGGCCACGGGTTCGAATCCCGCTCTTTGTTCGTAGTCGTTCAGAATCGTAGTAATTAAGTAGTAAATTCCGATGTCTTTAGTCGTCGGGTAACATAAAATAAAACTCTAGCGCTCTCAGACCAAACTAAATGGTTACAAATCTGTTAGTCTAAAGTACAATTCGAACCCCCTGGCTCAGATACCGAAAAAAATCCCAATTCGATCATCGTCCCGAAATATTACTATTTAAAAAAAATTTTTTTTTAATTTTCCACTTAAAAAAATAGCCTTATACAGTGCATATATTATTTAAATCATGAGTTTTTACACATTGATTTAAATTAAATCTAATGATAATTATTGTATCTTTCCAAACTAATAAGGTATAGATTTTATTGCTATTTAAGAAATTCTGCAGTCACAAAATTAAAAATTTGTTTATAGAAATGTCTTCTAAAAATTTGATATCTAAAATGCGCATTTATATTATTATTTTTTTTTAATTAGGATATTTGAGAAACTTTTGATTTGAATCTGTTTTCAACATTTTTTGATTAGGAGACTCGAGTGATTGTTTATATTAGTAAAAATTATTTAGCTTCTGGTATATTTGATACTTAGGTACTTGTTTTTGCATTGTGTAATTCAAATAAATATTTTAAAATTGTTTTTTAATTTCCGTTTTTCCTTCTTCATTTTCCTCCTTTTTTTCCTTCTAATATTTAACATCTGGGTCTGCTACTTTTATTGAAAATTTTTTGAAATTGTTCATTTAAAAAAATTAGACTTATACTGTAATTTTTAAACATTAATTATAAATTAATCCAAGAAAAATTAATAGAATTTTACAAACTAGTTAAAAACAAATTTTAATGTTACAAAATTTTTAAGTTTTGTTTAGAAGTGCGTTTTAAAGCTTTGCTATTTGAAAAGACTTTTAAATTATTGGTGTACTGTTGAAATCCCTATTTTAACAAACCAGCTTATAACAAATGAAAATTTTGATCTCATGATTTTCCTTTTGTTTGCACGCTAATTTATCCATAAATAGTGAAGGTCCATTTTATACATTTATAGTGAATCTTAGGAATGAGGTAGAAGGATCCTTTTTTTTCAGTCATTTACTAAGTTTTTTTTCTTCAATTTTTATAAAACTTTTTTGCAGTTATGAAAAGATTTAAATATATGTGTCTAGATTTAAAAACAAGGTGCATGAAATTAATAACATCTTGTTCACCTACTCAAGGAAAGAAAATGTTTTTCGTTGTGTAAGACAAAGAAATTCCTTACACTATCTTGATACTGGCATCACGTCTATAGAAGATTATAAATTAATTCAGTATTAAAATAGTAAGCAATAACTAGTTTTGCATTTGTCTACATTTTTGGTAATTCGAATAGGCAATTCATCAGTTGTTTGGTTTTAGTCAATTAAGATCTTATATATGTAAATCTTATATAATATGTAATCTTATGTAAATCTTATACAAGTTATAATTTTCTGAGATCTAACATTAAAGAGTAGAAAAGGTTTTTAAAGGTTCTTTAAGAACCTTTCTTCTAAGGTTTCTTCTAAAGTTAAGTCCAACAAACAATATGGTTCCTCAAAGTTTAATATAGTAAAGTTCAACTGTATTGGTGAATTTATTTTTTTAATTTAGCAAATTGAAGAAGCATCTGATTTGAATCTGTTTTAAATTATTTTTTACTAGGAAATTTAAGTACTTGTTTATATTGATAAAAATTATTTAGATACTTTCATATTTCATATTTAGGCACTTGTTTTTTGTATTAAAGTAAATCAGAACATTAATTTTAAATAATTGTTCAACTACCTCTTTTTTTGCATTTTTCTGCTTTTTTCCCTCTTTTCCCCA